>PVLD010016155.1:16079-46062 GCA_004027595.1 Dinomys branickii | reverse complement strand
CCAAAACTGTTGTACAGATTCAATGCAATTCCCATCAAACTACCGTTAACATACCTCACAGATCTAGAGAAAATATGCCTCAAATTCATCTGGAACCAGAAGAGACCCAGAATAGCAAAAGCAATCCTGGGCAATAAGGACAAGTCAGGTGGAATCACAATCCCTGACCTGAAATTATACTACAAAGCTACTGTAATAATATCACCCTGGTACTGGCTAAAAAACAGACCTGAGGATCAATGGAACAGACTGGAAGATGCAACCGCAACAAAAAACCCACTCAGCTACCTAATATTTGACAAAGGGTTCAACCAAACCCACTGGAAAAAAGAAGGCCTGTTTAATAAATGGTGCTGGAAAAACTGGCTTGCCTCTTGCCGAAAACTGTAAGTAGACCCCAGTGTATCACCATGCACCAAACTCAGGTCAAAATGGATCATAGACCTCAACATTAAAACAGAAACTCTAAACCTATTGGAAGAGAAAGTAGGTAAAAATCTTGAAGACATAGGAGTAGGCAGAGACTTCATGAACAAAAATGCAGCTGCAAGGGAAACACTTCAAAGAATCAATATTTGGGACCTCATCCTACTGAAAAGTTTTTGTACATCTAAAGAAATCACCAGCAAAGTAAAAAGAAAACCCACAAATTGGGAAAAAATCCTAGCTGGCTGTCCTGCAGACAAAAGTCTTCTACCTGGAACATACAAAGGATTAAAAAACATGTACCTGTCTAAATTCAAAGACCCAATCCAGAAATGGGCATCTGAGATGAATACACAATTCTCAGACAAAGAAATACAAATGGCAAATAAATATATGAGAAAATGTTCCACATCCTTAGTCATTCGAGAAATGCAAATAAAACCAACATCGAGATTTCATCTCACCCTTGTAAGACTGGCCAGTATGAAAAAGTCATCCAATAACAGATGCTGGCGAGGCTGTGGAGAAATAGGGACTCTATCACACTCCTGGTGGGAATGCAGACTAGTGCAACCACTGTGGAGAGCCGTTTGGAGATTTCTCGGCAAACTAGGTCTAGAGGTTCCATTCAAACCAGCTATTCCTCTTCTGCGTATTTTCCCAGAAGATCTGAAAACATCATATCACTCTGATATATGTGCACCCATGTTTATCGCAGCACAATTTGTAATAGCTAAAATGTGGAAGCAACCCAAGTGTCCATCCACAGAAGACTGGATTAAAAAATTGTGGCATTTTTATATAATGGAATATTATTCAGCTATAAAGAAAGACAGTTTTGGGAACTTTGTAGGCAAGTGGTCAAAACTGGAGTCCATACTCATAAGTGAAATAAATCAGCGATTCATTTGCAGGCAACTTATTGTATTACTGGTGTAAGAACCCGAGTGCGGGAATATAAACTAAGAGACATGAAGGAAATCTGTTCTAAAACAAAGAACAGATGGGACGAGGGAAAGGAGAGAAGAAAGAGACAAAAATGTATGTATATATATATGAATATACATATATGCAGGAGGGCTAACATGGTTCTACTATTGTATTATATCACTTAATGCTAAGGAATAATAGATGACGGGTTATTTGATCAATCTTGTATGTCTGTATGTGTTATCCTGAACACACACTTTGAAGATATCAATATGCAAAGCAGCAACTATTGGTGGTTTTGTTGTTGTTGTTGTTGTTGTTGTTTGCCTATTTTGTTTTTTGTCTTTGGATTTTTGGTTGTGTTTTTTCTGTTGTTGAGAGGATTAATTGTCTGACTAAATTTGCATGTCTTTATATGGGTTAATATATTTACACTTCAAAGATATCAATGGATAAAGCAATAACCACTGTTGAGACCATGTCACCTTGTCTATAGATTAGTTGTGATTGTACTATTTTTTATGCTAATTGGTCTCTCTTTGTTAATATGTTTTTGTACTTTTATTTTTTTTTAATTAAAAAAAAAAAAGGAGCCCTGAGGATCGGTGGAACAGACCACAAGATGCAGATGCAACTCTGACCACACTCACCCACCTTACGATTGACAAAAGAACTAAATATGTTTCCTGGAAGAAAGATAGTCTCTTTAATAAATGGTGCTGGAAAAACTTGCTCTCCACATGCCAGAGACTAAACCAGACCCATGTCTATCATCATGCACTAAACTAAAGTCAAAATGGATCAGAAATCTAAATATTAAAACAAGAACACTAAGTCTACTGGCCAAAAAAATAGATAGTAGTTTTGAGACATAATTGTAGACACAGACCTCTTGAACCAAACCCATACTGCAGGGAGAATAGTACAAAGAATTAACAAATGAGATCTCACCTTATTAAAATGCCATTGTGCAACAAAAGAAATCACCTACAGAGTGAAGAGATAACCCACAGTGTGGGAAAAAGATTTATCAACTTGCCCCTCAGACAAAGGACTTCTCTAGAACTTACAAAGAATTGAAAAAAAAAAGATTCCCCCAAATTGAAAACTTAATCTAAAACAGGGCATCTATGATAAATGAACACTTCTCAGATAATAAATACAAGTGTCCAATAAACATATCAAAAAATGTTCAACATCACTGGTCATTCGAGAGATGCAAATTAAAATAACAGAAAGATTCCCTGTTGCCCCAGGAAAAATGGCTATCATCAAGAAGTCAACTAATAACAAACACTGGATGGCTGTGTGGAAAAAGAAACTCTTCTCCACTGTTGGTGGAAGTGTAGACTGCACAACCAGTGTGGAAATCAGTGGGGAGATTTATTCCTCTTCTTGGTATCTTCCTAGAAGAATTAAAAACATCATACCAGTAATGCATTTGCATCCATGTTTATAGAAGCACAGTTAGTAACAGCTAAATCTTTGAAATAACCCAAGTGTCCATCACCTGAAGAATGTACAAAAAGATGTGGGTTTTAAAAAATATAATGGAGTACTACTCTGCCATAAAGAAGGATAAACTGGAGACTTTTATAGGTAAATGAAAGGAACTGGAGCCCTTACTCAAGTGAAATATATCAGATGTTATGTGTGTAAACATCCTATTGTGTCACTAGTGTGAGAAGCTAAAGGAGTAAATCAGACCCAAAATACAGTAGATATTGTGAATTAGGAAGAAAATGTTCAAAAGAAAAGAGAAACTGCTGGGGGAAAGGAGAAAGCAAAGCAGAGCAGAGCAGAGAAAAGAAAAGAAAAAAGAAAAGAAAAAGTAAATACACACACAAACACACAAGATATTTAAGATAGTTATACAACTAGGTTATCTTAGTTCATTGAAAAGAAAGATTGCTGTTAATACTGTTTGGACAATAGTTTATGCCTAGGTCTTGTGCTCTGAGAAACTACAACAAAGGTAACAATACACAGCACATTTATTATTCTCCTACAAGCCTGATGTGAAACTGTGTTATTTTATTCCTGTTTTTCTTTTTTTCTCTTTAAAATAAAAGAATTTTTAAGCATATTAAAATATTCTCAGAAGTACATCAGTTGATTCAAAATATACATTTATTTTTTTCAACATATCTTTCCCCTAAATCTTACTTAATATATAAGAGAAAGATTTAAGGTGCGCCATGTACATGTACCAACTACACACATTGAACGCAACTGTGATATAACATAAACATGAACTAAAACAACAATGAAAAGAGGGGAAAGGGATCTAGCATTAGGGGGAGGGAAGGGAAGGGAGAGAGAAAGGACCGCAACAACAACCCGTGTATGGGGCTGGGGATATAGCTCAGTGGAATAAGCGCTTGCCTAGCAAGCACAGGGTCCTGAGTTTGATCCCCAGTACCGCAAAAAAAAAAAAAAAACACAAAACAATCTGTGTATGTTCGATGCGTCTACCTGCCCTGAAGATGGATGTCACCGTCGTGTCCTACAGACACATGCTAACAAAGTCATAAAAAAGAGAAAAAGATTGCTATTAATTGTGCTTTATGTATACCTCCGTTAAAATATCCATACATTCATGGACCATTTCTTCCTATTGTATTTTTATTTATTTATTTATTTATTTATTTATTTATTTTTTAATAAAAGCCCAAAGACATATTAACAAACGGACACAAATTAGCATAAAATATAGTACAATCAAAACTGATCTACAGACAAGGTGACATGGACTCAACAGTGGTTGTTGCTTTACCCTTTGATATCTTCGAAGTGTATATATATGAACCCAGATACAGACATGCAAAATTGGTCAGACAATTAATCCTCTCAACAGAAAAACACAAAAAACAAAAAACCAAAGACAAAACAAAACAAAACAAAAAACCAATAGTTGCTGCTTTGCATATTGATATCTTCGAAGTGTGTGTTCAGGATAACACATACAGACATACAAGATTGATCAAATAACCCATCATCAATTATTCTTTAGCATTAAGTGATATATTCTTATACACAGGATAATACCTGAGAAAATAATAATGCTCTGTAGATATTATTTGAGTAAATAAAACACAAAGTTGCATTTCAGTGGTTTACCAGACTAAGGCTTAATTTTCAACTTCAAATGATATTTACATAATTCTTAGTTGTTTCACTTAGTGCTTCTGTGAATTTACTTTCACATTATTTGTGCTCCTCAGGGAATTTTTACTTTGAAAACTTCTCTTGGATATTTGTAATAAAATTCAAAGAGGTGTCTACATTTTTGGGTTAGCTCTGTCAAGCACTAGTATATACAGATGCTTCAGAATTACATATAACGTTTTAGATCACTATTCATCGAGAATAATGTCTAGTGACATTTAGCAGATCCACAAAACCAAATTTGTTGGCTATGTGTACAATTCTGTTGAGCTATGAGGATCACCCAGCTGGTGTAGCTTTGTTTTAAAGCCTCCCATAGCTCACTTTGAACCAGATTTTTATGCAGATCTTCTTGTTTTGAAAAATTATTAGTCCACGTTCACAGTACTTGTAGTTTTCATCCTCAAGAGTGGGAGCATGTACAGAATTAGCTTGAGTCTTATTTTCAGTTCTCTGTCCCTTCCCTCCCTCGCTCCCACCTCCCTCCATCCTTCTAATTTCCCTTTACTTTTGTCCTTACCGAGAGCTTTCTTTTGATTACTTCAGTATTATCTATCCATTTTTTGAATCAATATGTAGTCTGCATTCTACATTTTGATGCATTTAAAGTTCATAGTTTAAGTCACTTTTAGCAGCATTAACTCTGCTTTTTCTAGTGCTGGCAAGGCATGTAGAGTGTTAGGATTTGAAGCTCATCATTGAGTTAGAAATCAAAATTTATATTTTTAAAAATATGCTTTAGTAAAAATAACTAAAAAATGAGTAAGTAAAAACCATATATTTTGCTTCTACTAGTATATGAAAGGTAAAGTTAACTGATCACTGAATATCTGATTGTTTATTGTGTATTATTAAAAGCATTGAAAGTAGTAGCACATTTGTTTCAAACAAGACTTTCTGAATGAAGAATCGCTTCACAGTTTAAACAAAAGTCACTGTTTGAAATATGCTGAAAAATTTAAGACATGAAAGGTTGATAGTATTGGACTACAAGAAAATATTTGCCAAGGAGTATGCATAACAATATCCCTGAGAGACTAGGTTTTGAAAAAATTTCATATACAAATAAAGCCACAAGCAACTTCTGAACATTTATTTTGTTTTTGAGTAGGATTAGGCCTTCCTAATCTCATACTCAGTTAACTTGTGAAAGAACAAGATTATTTACTTTGTATGTACACAAACACTGAGTGAAACACTGAGTGAAAAGTCTCATGTAATTGTCACCTATTGGCACAGCAATTCTTCTTCATAACCAGAAATCTTGGTGGTATGCAATTTAGGTTTTTTTTTTTTTTTTTTACTTTATGCAGTAGCTGATCTTGGCCAGACCCAGCGAGTTCAGCTTGGTTCTTCAAAGGAAGCTGTCATCCTCTTCTGGAAGCTGGGGACAAGCAGTGCAGCCGTTTCTTGGTGAGATGGCAGCAGTCCAAGTAAAGCACAGGAACACACATGGTCTCCCGAAACCTAACACCAGCGCTGTGAAGCCATTTTCCTGCTACATTTAATTGACCAAAGCAATTTCATGATTAAATTCATACTGAAAGAGAGGATGAATAGACCTTATATCTTTAATAGCTTTTTAACCTTTAATAGTTTACCTGAAGATGGACACTATAGATTACAGAGGGGTGAAAATTGGAGGCGTCGTTGTACCGTAGGGCATAACTTTCTCAGCCCTCAGATCTCTAGGTTCACATTACCTGGCCTAGGGTAGCATGCACCTATGTACTCAAAATTTATGATATATAGGTAAAAGCAATATAGCCTGTTTTAAAAATTTGCTTCAATTATTAATCTCTGACATCCTGCATTATAAAAGTTGACCCTTTTTTCTATTCTCGTTAAGATTCATCATATCACGGTGATCCCATTTTCTACCTGCGACAAGAGAAACGATTACTGACTCTCTCTTCTGTTGTTTAACCTGACATTCACACTTATTTGACAGTGAATAAAATATCTTAAAAATAATAACTTGACATGATAATTTCTTTTAAATTTAAAGATGACTTATTAAGCATTTTAAAAGATATTTATGTTAATTTGTTATAAGAGTGAATGGCAGAGCAAAGAAAGGCAGGAGAGAAAGTAAATAATTGTTTCTTATGCTTTGAGAAAAGAAAAATGAAGGAACTGGCACTATGGAAACATAAGAAAAATTCAGTGCAGCATTGAGAAACAGCCAGTTCTATGACAAAGGCTCTGATCAATGTGCAAAATGTAAGCAACTGATTCTTCAGTTTTACTTTTTTCTCCTCTAGTACCTACAAATTCATTGTTCATTGTCTTCAGACTGAATGGCTAAACTGCATGGTGAAAGCCGTGTAGCTTCTTTTAGCCTCTGGCATGGATGCATTCTCAGTTTACTGTTAAAATGTTTTGTCAGTTTGCAATCTAAGTTTTAGGGCAGTCATTGTTGGTCACTGCAGCTGCCACTTTCATTATGCTATGAAAGTTCATGCCAATCATGGCTATAAAATACTGTATTAACCAACTCCCAAAGGTCAAAAAGCATGGTGCTATGTTTATAACATGAGAGTTTAGGTAATTTGCCAGTAAATTTCTAGCTGATATTTCTAGCATCCAGCTACTGACTTCTGGTTTCCTACACCCTGTTTCTTACAATCATCTAAGAATCTCTCAAGAAATCCCATGTGCATCCCTTCATCTCCTTCCCTCAAAATAAGCTCACCATGCCACACCACTACTTCAGTTTCACTGATGGATTTTCCTCAACTTTCATAAAATTTAAATTTCTTAGAACAGTCACTAGCACATTATAAATCTCTTGAATAACTTTATGTAGGGACATAATGACACATATCATTTTCATTTTCCTTTTTTTACCTGTTAATATGTTAAAACATCTGTCTTAATATTTTCTGTCATCCAAGTTTCCCTACCTGAATGTCAAAAGCACTGAATATTTCCTCATTATTACTTTCTGTCTATATTACTTAGCACATTATCAGTATTCAGCTATTTAAATTATTAATTAAATAATGTTCAAGGTGACAACTACATCCTAATGGAATTATCCATAAGAATCATACAAATTAAACAACAAAAGTAGTATGGTGAAAATGTGTGTATTTTATAGAAGCATAGGCCCATCTAGAGCACACTGTACTCGGTTATCTCATTATTATCACATTTATTTTACTATTAAGGAATGAAATTTTAACTGCCTTTAAAATTATTCTTCAAAATAGACTTTGTTGAGTACTTCAATTTTTTGACATTGAATCTACTATTACTTTCCGTAATAACCATTACTGCACTTCAAGACTGCAGGACCCAATATTATGAGTATAGATCTAGCATAATTCCTTTAATGAAGAACACTATTTTCATAAAGTCTCTAACTGTATAAAAGAAGCTGTGTCTTAGGAGGGTATTTTTCTATTGTTCAGTAGTATAAAGTGGCTCTGTGTTTGCTTGCACATGTTATTCATGTCTTCTTTTATCAAATCTGACTTTTTAAATCTTTAATTATAGGCATTTGAAATAACCTGAACCCTGATGACATTTTAAAAATTACTATTATAGAGACAGAAGAAAATAGAAATCACAAAACATCTGTTGTTTTACTGTTTTCTAAAGCCCAAATTTCCCAACCTGAGTGGTAAGTACTGACTATTTCCTGATTACCCCTTTTTAAAATCATATGTAGGCTTATTTACTTATTAGAAGGACTTTCTGTTTTATTAATGTTTTAGAAAATTCATTTATTTACCAAATTCTTCAGCCATCTTATTATGATTCCAATGATGATGTGGATTCCAGTGGTTACATGGAAAGTCAGAATACCTAGCCACCTCAAGACTAAAAGGAAAAAAAATGACTTGACACCTAATTCCAAAATTAAATATAAAACTACAGTAATCAAACCAGTCTGTAACAGTTTGCATTACCAAAAGGATAGACAGGTCATCAACCATGCCAAATAGACAACACAGACATGGAACTGCACAAATTGACAAGGACGCAAAGATGATTTCATGGAAAAAATTCTTTTTCAATGAGTGATGCAGAAACATTGCATGTCCATAAGCAAAAACAAAACCACTAAAAGCAGATTTTATAGATTACATAAAATTAGTTGCAATTTAAACATAAATTTAAATATAAAATGCTGTAAGATAAAATCTCTAGGAAAACGTTACACAGATCTCTGTGATCTTCATTTGGTGCGGTTTTTAGAAGAGATATCAAGACCACAATTCATGAAAAAAGTGATGAGCTGACCTTTACTAAAATTAAAAAATGAACAGGCAGAGAATGGGAATAATATTTGTAAAGCACATATCTACTAACGGACTATTAAACAAAACTTCCAAAGAAATTATAAAACTCAACAATCAAATGAAAAATTCAATGTAAAAATTGCCAAAGGTCTGAACTGACACCTCAGCAAATGAGATATACCATTGCCAAGTGGCCATATGAAACTACTCAAGATTAACTGTCATTAAAAAATCCAAATTGAAACAACAATGGAATATCACTGCCCACCTTTTAGAATTACTAGATTAAAAACTGCATTTTTTACTGAAATTGAATAATTAAGTAAATGGATTGTAGATGGAATAGCCAGATATCTTATTGTTAGATCGAGAGTGTATGTGTATGCAAGAACAGAAATTCAGAATGATCCATGCATTAGTGAGAGTTGAAAACCGATGGGTTTTTTTGCCTATACAAAATCTTGCCCAGTCATCATGGCCGTGATCCAACATGGCACAGTGCTCAAAAACAACTACTCATCTCACTCAAACTAACTTTGGCCTTCTTCCTTCCCTGGTCTGATTACAACTTCCTGTTTCCTTTGACGCATGACAGCCAATCAGTGTCCTTTATGTCATTCTGACCACCTATGTAAATTCCACCCCCAACCCTGCCCAATATATTCTTTGTTTGCCAGCTGCCCCTTCAGAGGGTCCTTGTGTCTGCTTAGTAGCCCTGCTGTGCTTGGTAATAAAGACTGTTTTACCAGTTTTTTGTCTCTTACTCACAGCAAACTCAACATTTTTGGTGCTGTGACTCAGATTGGTGGGGTGTGAGGCTCCTAAAGATATTAACCCCCTTAGTTTGAGCCCCGCCCCCCTGTCAACAAACCACCCTGTCTCCCAACCCTACATTTGCTGCTGCCAGCCTTCAGCCAACACTGGTCCATATCTGTTCTCACAGGTGAGGCACTCTGCATTCTGGGAGTTCCTGCCTCATTCTTGTAAAGCATGGGCCTGCATCAGGACTCTCTTTCACACATCCTTTGGGATACACTTCTCCATTCTTGATGATGGCCAGGGAGGACAGATTTTGGCACTTCTCACTTGCTCACACCCTGATGAGGGTGACGATTCTCTAAGGGGACTGCGAGACTCAGCTTTTTAGTCTTTGACTCATCTTTAAATTGGTCACAAAATGGGAAATACTAATTCCCATTCAGAAAAACACACTCCACCCAGGTGTCTTTTAGCTAATATAAACACCCTTGGTCTCAGAGACACAATAAAATCAAAATGGCTAATCTTTTACTGCCAGATGACTTGGCCTCAGTACAAACTTGACAATGGCAGTCACTGGCCTAAAGAGAGGACCTTTGATTTTAATATCCTCAGCGACCTAGAAACTTTTTCTATCACAGCAGCAAAAGGGAAGAAATTCCATATGTGCAGGCCTTTATTATTCTCTGGGCAGGTCTTTCTCTCCTCCAGACGTGTGGGGTGCACCAAATCTGTTTGGCCTGCTCAACACCATCAGATCCCTTACTTGATTCCCCTCCTAAACCTCTCAGTGATGTTCCTTTGGCTTTCGCTCCTCCTCAGCCGTATGCACAGATTCAGCTTCCTCAATCTTCTCAGCCCATTGCCCAGTTCCCTCAGGCTCAAATTCCTCAGTGTCCTCAGTCTGTTGCCCAACACCCTCAACTCTCTCCACTCACTGACCAACTTTCCCAGTCTCCACAGTCTCCTCAGCCTACAGCTCAACTTCCTCAACCTCCTCAGCCTGTTCTTCCTGTATCATCGCACACTTTCTCCTCGCCCTTGGCTGAGTCCGCCTCTTCTTTCTTTATCCCTCTGCCATCATGCTCTCCCCAGGCTCATCATACTTGTTCTCGCTTCTCCCACCCCCCACCATCTTGTGGTCCTCTACCATCTTCTTCCTCCTGTCCTCTGGCATCTTCTGGCCCATCACAATCTTCTAGTCAGCTGCCGTTTCATAGTCAGCCATCAAGCCTGCTGCCTTCTTCCTGGTCTCAACCTAAGTGTCCTCTCCCGGAACAGGCTTGCCCCGAGGAACTGGTTCATGGTCATCTTCCTTTTTCCCTTTCTGACCTATTTCAGATTTCTCATAACTAGGTTTTCTCTGCTGATCCCCATATGTATATTAAAGAGCTACAGTTTTTAGCTAATTCCTGTGAACTACACTACAAATATATTTATATTATTTTTACTTCTACTTTTTCTTCCCAACGAAAGGTTTAACTTTGGCAGGCGGCCCAAGCTGAAACTGACCATAGACATCAAGCTAATACTGACCATCCTGCTGGAGTCACTGCCATTCTGATAGCAGAACCCCACTGGAATTATCAGGGAGAAAATGGTTTTGTAGAGCATTAATATCATGGTTGGCTCTCTCATTGCAGGTCTTCATAAAATTTCTCATAAACCTACTAATCTCAACAAGCTCATAGAATAAACAGAATATACTGATGAAAATCCCAGAGTTCCTAAGTCACCTCATAAATACCTTGACTAAATATATCAATGTTGATCCCCAGTCAACACAGGGAAAAGTTCTTGTCAATTTTCATATTATCTCTCAATCAGACCGTGACATTTGGGCAAAATTTAAAAAGTCTGAGCTTGGTCCCCAGCCCCCACAGGGAGAGCTCCTTGTTCTGGCTTTTCATGTCTTCAATAGTAGAGATCACCAAAAAAGACAGACAATTAGCAATTGCTAAATGTAAGCATGATCTTTTAGCAGCAGCACTTGGGCACCCCAAAACACAAAACCCTAAACAAGCAGATATCAAACAAGGTGGCACCACCTGAGCCTCTCCAAGACATTGTTTAAAGTGTGGCAGCCAAGGACACTGGGCCTGAGCCTGCTCCAACCTGCAGTCTCCAATGGGAACTTGTCCCATCTACAATCTCAAGGGTCAGTGGAAATGTGACTGCCCTGCCTGCCAAAGAGTGGGTAAGTCATCCAATTCCCTGCCCTCACAGGATATTTCACTGCCACTGCCAGATTCATTGATTGCCAACCTGTTTGACATTGCTGCTGAAGAGGGCTGATGGGGCTTGGGGTCTATAACCCCCATTAAGTTATCTTTCTCAGAGCCCCAAGTCTTGCTGAAAGTCTCAGGTAAGACACTCTCTTTTCTTATTGACACAGGAGACACATATAGTGTTCTTCCTGAGTCTTCAGGCCATTGCACCTGATCTCTAGTCTCTATTGTGGGTATTGATGGCCAACCTACACAACTCTTCCAGACAGCACCCATTCCCTGCTGACTTCAATCCCTTTTTTTTTGCTCACAACTTCCTCATTGTCCCAAATGGTCCCTCAGTTCTCATGGGCAGAGATCTCTTTCAAAAACTCAATTCCTCTTTGGATTTTTCTTTCCCTGTGGTTCTTGTCCTTCAACATCATCCATCATGTGCTGCCATCTCTGCCCCCCTTTTCCCTCCTTCCCTCATGAACCCCATAGTCTGAGAGGCCTCTAGGCCCACTGCTGTCACTTATGCCACCCATATACTCACTAATCTCAAAGACTCGTCAATCTTTCCTTGGGTTCCCCAAAATCCAATAGCCCCCAAACATCAAAGGAGACTCAAATTCATAGTTCAGTGCCTCTTAGCCAATGGTTTCCTTAACGTTACACGTTCATCTTACAGTAGCCCTGTTCTCCCAATAATCAAATCTAATGGCTCCTGTCATTTAGTCCAAGATCTCAGGATTATCAACAACATGGTCACACCAATTCGCCCAGTGGAACCAAATCCTTACACCATGTTTTCTCGTATTCCCCCATCAACAACTCTTATGGTTTTAGATCTCAAAGATGCCTTCTTCACTATCTCCTTATACCCTGATTGTCAAGACCTCTTTGCTTTCATGTGGACAGACCCAGACACCCTCTTATCCCTACAGCTCACATGGACAGTCCTGCTTCAAAGGTCAAGCTCTTTGCACTGATCTCAAGGTTCTCAACCTTACACCCAGTACTGATCATCAATACATAGATGACCTCCTCTTCTGCTTTCCCTCCCATGCTCTGACGCACAACACACAACTGCTCTCCTCAATTTTCTGTCAGATCGTGGATATAGGGTCTCTCCAGCTAAAGCTCAAATAACTTCAACAAAGGTCAAATATTTGGGGCTCACTCTCATTGCCCCCACTCACGTAGGCACTGCTGACCACAAAGCCCTCCTTCATGACTTTCAAGTCCCAACCATAAGGCAAGTTCTACCATTCCTCAGTCTAGCCAACTTCTGTTACCTTTGGATCCCTGACTTTTCTTCTCTAGTTCAGTCCCTCTATAAAGCATCCAAAATGCTTTATCAAAACCTCTCGGCCCCACTACTCCTCCTATAACTTCGCAAGCCGCAGGAGGCCCTCTTAAAAGCTCCAGTTCTCACCCTTCCTAACCCACCTCAGCCCTTTACACTCCCTCTCAGCGACCCAATACTGTGAGAGTTTCAGAGTACCAAAAGGGCCCTTCATTCCAAGTGGTAACATACCTCTCAGAACAGTTAGACAACACAGCACATGGATAGGCCCCTTGTCTCCAGGTCTTTGCTGCAGCAGCCACATCAATACAGGAGATAAAAGAAGTTTACTTTAGGATGATCGATCACAGTCCATTCACCTCACTATCTCAACAAGCTCATCTCACACAAAGCACTTCCTACCCTAATGACTCCTTGCTGTAAACAAGTTCATCTAATACTTATGCAAGACCCTTCCACCGACATGTCCACCACTGTTCCCCTCAGCCGGGCCACTTTACTCCCCCTGTCTGACGAAGCCCCTCGCCATAACTGTGTTAAGGGCTTACATACGACACCCATCCTCTTCCCTCACATTAAGAGCACTCCTCTCCCTGCAGCTTCAGACACGAGGTTCACAGGAGGTAGCTCAACCAACACAGACACTCACAAAAGGGCAGGATATGCTATAGTCAACAAGTCAACTGTGACAGAAGCAGGCCCACTGCCATCTGAGATATCCTCACAAGAGCCAGAGCTTATAGCCCTCACATGAGCCCTTACACGGGCCAATGACAAAATCATAAACATTTGTATAGACTGAAAATACACATTAAGTATCTTCCACTCTCATGTGGCCATTTGGCAAGAAAAGGGGTTCATCGGTGTTCATGGTATTCTCATCACCAATGCATCTCTTATCCTCAAATTTCTAGAAGCAGCACAGCTCCCAGAACAGCAGTCATACACTGCAGGGGACACCAGACAACATCAGATCCCATTTCTTAAGGTAATTCTTTTGCTGACGCATAGGCCAAATTAGCTCCTCAACAGCTATATCCTACCTGCCTGGTGCTTCTCTTCTCAAAGGCCATGCCCTCATCTCAATACTCACTAGAACAATTATGCTTACTTTACAAACCTGACTACCACCAGAATACACACGGATGGATCTTTCAAGGATCAAAATGGACCTTTCCAGGATCAAAACTTCTCCTCCCAGACAAGTAAGATTTAATGGTTATCGCTGACTTACACAGTTGCTTCCATGGAGGTACCCAGGCTCTAAACGACTCCTCATCCCATCACCACACATCCCTCCCTAAAAGCTGCCACTCGTGAGGTCATTCAAAATTGCCAACTTTGTGCCAAGACTTCTCCATAGTGATATTTACCCCCTCCTTCCTTCTCAGCCCACCAACTTTGTGGACACACTCCAAGCAAAGATCAGCAAATAGACTTCGCATATATGCCTTGCCACAAAACACACAGATATCTGGTCACTTTTGTCTGTAATTTCTCAAGGTGAATAGAGGCCTTTGCTAGTACTTGGGAAATCACTGATATAATCTTTAATGTCCTTATCCAGGATATTATTCCAAGATTTGGACTACCTCAGACTGTCCAGTCGGATAATGGACTAGCACTTATCTCCCAAATCACTCAACAGGTTGCTCTGAGTCTTAATGTTACTTGGCATTTATACATACTATATCACCCACAGTCCTCTGGCAAAGTAGAAAAGGCAAATGGGCTTTTAAAAACTCACCTCACAAAATCATCCTAGAGCTACAACTGCCTTGGCCTCAACTCCTTCCTTTAGAACTAACTAGACTCAGGGAACTCCCCAGGGAACCCACTTTCCTAAGTCCATTTGAGCTCATGTATGGTAGACCTTTCCTCTTTCATAACTTTCCCACCTCAGACAATACCCCATTCTGTCCTTTCTTAGATACCTGCTGCGACAACACACAGACCACTGCTTTTCACAGCCAATAGATGCCATACCGCCAAAGCCCCCTATAACTCCTGGAGACTTAATATACCTAAAATGTTCTACATCCACAGCATTACAGCAAAAGTGGTCCAGACTCCATACAGCTGTCCTCATAACACCCATAGCAATCAAGGTTGCCAGCTTTCCATCCTCGTTTGGAGTTGAAGGCAATAAGTTGTCAGGGCACCATTTAGCTTGAGTGACTATAAACTCTCATTGCTGAAGTGGTCATCACAGCTTCTGCCTCCCACTCATCTCTGCCTCTCCAAAGCCCCTGACACACTTCTAAAGTAACTTACTATTTTTTTTTTTCCAATATGTGGCTACTCTTCATCCCTGCCTTCCTTTCACTTATCCCTTGGCTCCCCTAACCTACATTGGCCTCCTCCTCTCCTACTGATTTATTTACCTTCACAAAAAGGGACAGGACTATCTTGGCTCAAAAAAGAAAACTACAGGCCCTCTCCCACTCAACTTCCCCTTCTGTACTTAGCACCTTGCCAGGTTGGGTCCATGTTGTAAAGGGGGCCATTCTGAAGAGTTTAGTGATTTTGTCCGTCTTCCTCCAGCTTTCTACAGGTGCACACAGAATGAGCACTCTCTTCCCTGTCTTCACTCTGCCCATTACCGCTGCCTCCCTGGGGCTGCCAATCTATCAGTCTCTATTCATCAAATAACTTTTGGAAAAACTCAGACAGATACCTTCATCTCAAATCTACCCAAGCCACAAACCAAAAAATCAATGGCAAGGAACAGTTCCTCTTACATTTTACTATTTGCCGACCAGACACCTTTCCACTGTTTCTACAGTCAGACTTGGGAACTTTGATAGTACAACCCCTGCGGTGCTGAAAGAGGCCTATTGCTAGTTCTTCAAAAGAGACAGATACAGACCACACAGATTCTTGATGTTCTTACTCACCTAATCCCTCCCTTTCCTTCTTCTCTCCACAATCCCGCTACCGCTCCAGTTTCTGTATGCCAACTTTCAATGACACCTTCCAGTTCCTAAAAAACATCACTTTAGCTTCTAATGTTTCAGACTTTTCCAGGTGATGGTTTATGTACCTGTACAAGATCAATATATGACCTATCCACTCACACAAAACATCTCCTCACTTCTGAGCACCTCTAAGGCAAAAACTGTTGGTCCCCTGTGCCTCACACTACAACACCTATGGCCCGAAGACCTCTCTTGTATCTACCACCCTAGTCCTTTCCATTCTGCCTCTAAGGTGGGAAATGTAACTTCTTGCACACACCCCTATCCTGCTCTGGACACCTCTGCCCCCCTCTGTCACCTTCATGGACAATTTTTTGTCTGTGGTGCGGGAGAATTCACCTGTCTTCCACCCACAAGGGAGGGGACCTGTGCTCTGGCCATCGCTGCTCCACAGGTCATCCTCAGCACTGAAGCCCAAATCTTAACAGGACAAAAGCCATGCCCAAAACAGCAAAAGATCCTGGAAAGCAATGCAGGTCACCTCAGAATTAACAGTCATAGGCCTTTCCAGGGCCATAGGCCTGAGAGCTGGGGAAGTGGGAACGACTGCACACTTTTACTCCCAACTACCTGCCAAATTCGCTGCTGCTATTGATGACATTACAGCATCTATCAACTTCCTCCAGACCCAGATTAACTCCTGGGCAGCTGTAGTTCTCCAAAATCATTGGGCTGTAGATGTCTTATCAGCTGAAAATGGCCACATCTGTGTCATGGTGGGTGAAAAACGTTGCTACTTTGTTAACCACTCAGAAATAAAGCTCCTTGTCCTGGCTGAGACCCCTAGCACCAGGTTCTGCATGGGTATATCCAGTCTTCCCATCTGCCCCATCATGATGACAACCCCTATCAGCACCTTGAGAGAATCATTGTCCCCTGACAACCAAAAGATGGGAATAATGGGTTTTTTGCCCATGCAAAATCCTGCTAAGTCATCATGGCAGCAATCCAACACGGCACAGTGCTCAAAAACAACCACATATCTCACTCAGACTAACTTCCATCTTCTTCCTTCCCTGGTCTGACTACAACTTCCTGTTTCGTTTTGCACATGCCAAACAATCAGTTTCTGGTATGTCACTCTGACCACCTATGTAAACGTTCCCCTCAACCCTGATCAATATATTCTTTGTCTGCCAGCTGCCCCTGTGTCTCCTTAGCAGCTCTCCTGTGCCCGGCAATGAAGACTGTTTTACCTTTGTTTTGTCTCTTACTTGCACCAAACCTAAAAAAAATCATAAAATTATTTTTACTTTAATGTAGATGAAGGTTGCTAAGTATGAAAAATGTCTGATCATCAGTTGTAATGCCACAAAATAAGAAAAAGGCTCAATTCCTACCTACCGTGGTAAGCATATTGTTTAGCGATGGAGGACCCAACTGAAAGAGGTCTCAATGGTCAGAAGCTAACAATTTCATCAACAAAATACAGTAGTATTGGACTATAACTTAAAGTTATGGTATGTACGCTTGATGCATCTTAATGAGAAATGTGTTCTACCTCTATGGTCTTTCTCCCCAAAACAAAGCTCATCCTGATAAAATATCAGAAAAATTCAAAACACAAATCAGTGTATTTGTGAGAGTTCTCTAGAGGAGCAAAATCCATAGAAAATAGGTGTATAATTATTCAAGCCACCTAGGATTAGATGGAGAAGAATCCACAGTGGTCATCTGTATCTTAGAAAGCAGAGGAATCAGCAGCTGCTCAACCCAGGAAGATGAAAGCCACAAAACATGGAAAGCCAAGAGTGCGGCACCAGGCCAGGGCTAGATATGCAGAAGCTCACAGTGGAGCCACAGGTGTGAGTCTGCTCTGGAAGGTGAAGAAACAAGAGACCAGTGTCCAAAGGCAGCGGTGAAGACTGGGGCTTTTCAGAAATGGGCCCCGTTCCTTCTTTTCCTTTTAAAAAGTCCACGTAGGCTACAAGTCTCTAGTTAGTTTGTACCGCCCGCATCCAGGTGGGTCTCCCTGTCTCAGTGTGCTGGCCTGCACGCCAGTTGTGTAAAAACGTACCCAAGACTATGCTTTACTTTCCTGGTAGATATTTCTTAATCCATCCAAGTTAGCATATCATAATTCATATGCATCAATAGTCTATAAAGCACCAATGCAATTCAAAATAATCGAGGTCATCGAAACCGAGAAAATCTCCAAAACTGTAACATCCAAAAGGGACCAAGGAGATGTGATAATTAAATATAGTCTGGCATCCTCTAAGAAAAAAGGAAACGTGTGAGTAGAACTGTGGCAATGGAGACGGGAAGTCTGAGACTGCTCCCTTCTGTGTTGGAGCACAAGATCTGCTAGAATTTAACTTTTCTATGTGAAGATTGAAGTTAATGGAGAAATATGAAAAGAATTGTAGGACTAGCATTGAAAAGAAAGAGTTTATGCAACAGATCCTGCAGAAATCCAGAAAATCATCAATACTTACTTTGAGGATCTTTATTCTAGTAAGATGGAAAACACGAAGAAATGGACAGATTCCTACATACATATGACTTATCAAAACTGAATCAAGAAGATATGAAAATTCTAAATAACCTAATATTAATCAGTGAAATTGAATATATAATGAAAAACTTACCAATAAAGAAAAGCCAAAGTCTGATGGATTCACTGCCAAATTCTATATGAAATTCATAGATGCTTTAATGCCATTATTCCTCAAATTCTTTAATGAAATTGAAAGGGAAGCAATACTCCCAAAGTCATTTCTGGAAGTGGTATTATCCTGATAGAAAAACCAGAGAAGGATCCAACTAACAAAGAGAATTATAGACCAATCTCCCTAATGAACACAGACACAAAAATCCTCACTAAGATACTTGCATGCAGAATGCAGCCAATCCTTAACATTATACACCATGACCAAGTAAGATTCACCCCAGGGATACAAGGATGTTTCCATATACACAAAGCAATAAACGTAATGCGCCATATCAACAGAGCAGAAGACAAAAATCAGAGGAATTAGACAAGAGAAAGAACTAAAAAGAATAAATATAGAAAAGAAAGAGTTTAAATTATCAATATTTGCATATGAGATGGTACTCTACATAGAAGACCCAAAAACCTCCCCCTTCTAGATTTAATAACCTTATTCAGTCACACAGCTGAATACAAAGTTAATACTGAAAAATCAGTAACATTCCTGTGTACAAATAACAAACTCACTGAGAGAGAAGTTAGGGAAACTACACCTTTCATCATAGCATTAAGAAAGGTGAAATACTTAAGAATCAATCTAACAAAGGAAGTAAAAGATCTTTACATTAAAAACTACAGTACTCTAAAAAAGGAGATTGAAAAGAATATTAGAAAATGGAAAGATATCCCTTGTTCTTGGGTGGGAAGAACTAACATTATGAAAATGGTCATACTTCCAAAATTATTATACAGATTTAATCTAATCTTAATCAAAACACCAATAGCATACCTCACAGAATTAGAGAAAAGAATATTAAAATTTGTTTGGAATCAGAAGAGTCCTAGAATAGTAAAAACAATTCTGAGTAACAAAGGCAAGTCAAGAGGCATCACAATTCCTGACTTTAAATCATACTACAAAGCTACTGTGATAAAAATAGCATGATCCCACAATAAATAGACCCAAGGGTCAATGGGACAGATTAGAAGATATAGAAACAGCTCCAAACACACTCAGCCACCTTATCTTCAACAAAAGGACCAAACACCTTCACTGGAAGGGTAGATTTCAGAAGGGTGGATACCTCTGAAGCTGAATGATGTAACATATGTGTTTACCAATCCCATTTTACTAAATGTGTCTGATCATTTTATAATGATTTTGCAAGAGAATTTACTCATCAAAGCAGTTGTAGAACCTGCATTATAAAAATACCCAGGGCCTCCTGGATCCTGGTGGGTTAAGAGGGAATGAAGAACATCTAGTTAGGGAGGGCTTAGGAGTAAAAGATTTGAGACTATCTTGGTTAAGAATATGATCTTGTAGAAAATACCCAAGATAGTCTGTATTGGGCTACTGAGGGAGAAAACCTGAGATTTAGTATATGGTGCCAGGATGATGTCAAACAAATCTGATCGCAAGCCCCACCTGCTATGTGCAACCTCCATGGCTCAGTGTCTTGGCTAAGGCTCACCCTTTTCCTTATCAGGCACCCCCTTTCTGCAGGGAGGTTCTGGGACTGTCTGTAAATCCCATGGAGCTCCCCACCTTGTCTCTGTCCTGCTCTGCTTCCGTTGTCTCTGATTGGCTCCGGACCCTGGCCTCCACAGTTCCCGTCCAGGCCAGACCTTGGACCTTTGTACTTTAACTTTTGAAGTATATAAAACTTAGCTTGACTGTCAGACCAATTGTGCTGCTACCAAAAATACTTGATAATAAATAATTTATAAAGATCAGAAATTTATTTCTGATAGCTCTGGAGGATGAGAAGCTCAAGAAGAAAATGCTAGATGGTTTTTGTGTCAGATGAGGGCCTGGTCTCTCTGCTTCCAAGATGGCAGCTTCAACATTGTGTCTTCACATGGTGGAAGGCAGAAGGGCATAAAACAGCGGGCACTGTGTGAAGCCTCATGCACTTACAGGGAAAGAGTCCTCATGACCTAGTCATGTGATGGAGGCTCACCTCTTAATATGTACATTAATATATACATTCATTACATACATTTCAATGTGAATTCTGGAAGGCACACAAATATTAAAACCCTCAGAATGACCAACCAGGCTCCGGTTTGGTTTCAATCTGAATTTATTATCATACTGTGCTTCTTCAAAGATCCTAATATCCCACCTTCTGATCTGGTTTCACCCAACACCCACGGAGAGGGGTGGACCATGGAAATCACATGAAAGAGCTGAAGTAGAGTCCAGTTGTCTTACCAGAACCTTCCTTTAATGAAGGTGGTTGCATCATTGATATGGATTTTCCTAGAACATGTTCGCCAAAAGGAGCTGACTCAAATTTTCTGTGGAATCCATATTTCCTTAAAGGAAACTATGTTGGAAATTGAGACATAAATAAACTTTTATAATATTAAAAAAAGGACAAGTAAAATTTGGAATAAGAATAATGTGTGAACATTAAGTGATAGTAATGCATCAACATTGGTTCACTGATTGTGAAAATATACTATACTAATTACAAACAAATAACTGGGTGCGAGGTGTGTGGAAACTGCATTCTTTTTGATGTTTTTATAAATATAAAACTTCTTTAATCATGCACTCTAACACTGAACTATACCTCAAACCCTACTGTACAACTATTCTAAAATTAAATGATTATTTTTTACAAATGTACTTTGTTTTGTGACCATAAATGTGAACTTTTTAGTTCAAAGTTACTCAAGACGATTGTCATAAGAATACACATAGTGTCACGGACAGAGCTTAATGTTTTTAAGTCTTCAATAAATTTCACCCATAAATGTGTTTTTAAGAAAATTAATTCAAGTACTTTTTAGGTGTTATTTGAAAAAATTCAACCTCTTATATCTCATGAATTTTATATTTATGTTTTTCTATTAAATGCATCTTAAATACTTTTAATATGGCATAGGACATATTATAATTTTTGCCTGTGGAGAAATGAAAGCCAAGTGATTTTGTCTGTCTGTTATCAAATCAGTTCTGACATTATGTTTACACAGCAAGCAAAGAGACAAAATTTTTCTGACTTTTCTGAATGATCTAAGCCAAGATGTAATTTAATCCATATGTTTTCCACGAATGCTTCATCAATTATTGATTAGGCTTAATGAGTATGCTAATAAGCAGAACTCGAGTGGCTTCTTTAGCCCTTCTGTGCTTTCCAGGTCCTCATAAATTTTTGAAATGGTGACTGCTGGAAATAGATTATGAATTGGTGCCAAGAAGCCATAATGCGGACCACATATGGTGTTCAAGGGCTGATGTTCGTCCTTTCAGGACAGTATCAAAACTGTACTTTGTATGACATTTGTTCTCCAGTGTAAATTAATTCATAAAGATTCCCCTTGTGTACTTGTTACCCTTCTTGTTCATGTTCACCGGAGACAGTAAAATTTCAATTTTGCTCATTTTGAAGATTAAGTAGGGAAGGATCAATTGAGTCTTACTGTTTCAGAGATAGTCATGGACCTAGATTTCAACCTGAAACTTCAGTTGATTATTTCCAACTGAGGAAGGTTTACTCTTACCAAAGTCCTGAAATAATTTCTGGAATTTAACCCATTTACTTCCATTATCTGACATGGAGTTGGGTGATCTATCTTTCAAAATCTGTTAATGCATTCTGGATATTATTTTATCTAAAGGAAAAAATTAAAGTGCAATTGGTCTCTCGGTATATTCATGGTAAAGAGAAACATAAAGTGTGCTTAGAGCATAATTAAAGTATATTTATGCACAAGAAAATGAATGGCAAACTGTTATATCTATCTACATCTAATCTTGTGTAATGTGATCTTGAAATGATATGCATGCAGAGCCATTAAGTCATTTACTGGAAACAATTATTTGAAGCTATTTGAGATTTACAGATACTTAAAATTTTACATTTTAGTTAACTGAATTTTCTCCTAATAGACATTATCATGATGTCTTCTTACAACAACAAATACTGGTATATATATTGAAAAATTCTTTTTGAACATTCATTGTGGTTATTGTTATCAAAAGATACCTTATTATTGTAACTATAGTTCTTTCTTAAGATTTTATGATATGAAAATATCCAGAGAAGTGATAAGAGGTATAAGAACTCTAAGCCACAACAAAATATAATTACTTTGTTTTAGGTATCCAAAAATGTCTAATTACATAAATTATTTCCTAAAATCTAGAGCATTCTTGATTTAAGTGTTAGGCTAGAGCTGTGATAAGACAGTAAAACCATAGGAAACAAATTAAAGACTGGAAAAAAATAATTTCATGTATACAAGTGCAATTGTTTAGATGATAACATAAAAACAGGACAGTTATTCATATATTTTCTAATGGAGGGCCCATTAATTTATAAAAATTACTGAAAAAAACCTGTTTATTCAGGTGTTTTGCTCTTTGTCAGGGCACCTTAAAATTAAGTTGTATTGATTATACTTACTAACTCAAACTGATGGTTATTTTTCTCACTACTTTCATTTGTTAAATAAATACTCAAGTACTCTTCAAAGAAGTACAGTCGAAAAGCTCATTTTTTTTCAAAAATTTACCTTCAAATGTAGTTATTTAGCATCAGTAAGCAAGACTTATAAAGAAAGAGATTTACAATTAAATCATGACATAATTAAAACTGTAACTGAGAGCTATGGTGCTCTTTAATGCTATGTGATGTTATTGTATTCTTGCTAGGTCGATTTATTTCTGTAAGTTATTAATTTTGATTTCAAGATATTTTTCGTTCAAGCACATTAATTCTTTCACCCTAGAAAAATCAAACTTTACCAAGAAACCATAAGTAATCATAGAAATAAATAGCAGTATCCTAATTTACACTTCACCTTTGCTTTAAATGATTAATGGACACTATTTCTGTAAACTATCTCTACAATGCAGCATGAAATGAAATTTCAATTGCAGGTTTTACAGTGGTGTATTTTAACTAGTGACCCTATCCCCATGAAGAAAAAGAAAAGAAAACCAATTACAATCATAATAAAGATGCTAATGCATTTCATGTTTTAAAGTTAAGTTGTGATTATGTAAGAAACTTTTATTTATACTGGAGGCAAAAAAGATACTATGGCGAAACACTGTAAAAGAAAAATGAATTGATTTCTTCTCCACTCTCCACCAAACAAATGTACCTTTCTATGTGGTTTACTGTGGGGTCGGCAAGTAATTTGGTGTTAGTTAGGCCGCTGTGCATCCCGGCCTAAGGACAGACATGTGTGGGACTTTTATTTACCATGAGAGGCAGGGAGAACTTTGTGTACTTGGTCAAATGACTGTCATCCAAGCATACAGTAGCATCTTATCCACAGGACTTTTACAGTTTTCAAAACTATTTATGTGGAGATTCAAGATAGTTTGCAAGTTTATTCTTAAAATTATAAGGCTGTGTATTCACTGATTAGAGTTCCAGGTGTTCCCAATACTTATCCTTTTGTAAGAGAGGATCTTCTAAAACTTTAAAGGAATGGATTACATAAAGACAAGCATGACATAACATAAATAGCACAACCAATGAGTCTGAAGGAGGTTAGATCATTGGGGGCACATAGGAAAGGAGATACTGGGACATGGTCTCTGTCTCTCTGTTGCCCAGTTACCATGAAGTAAACATTATTTCCTCTGTCACACATGGCTGTATGGTGTACTGTCCTTCCACACGCCAACACGGTGAGACCAAGCAATGACTGACTAATATCTATGAAATTGTGAGTCAGAAGATGTATCTACACCTTTTAATTTGGTTATTGCAGATATTTTGCCACAGTGAGAGACAGCGCCTAAGACAAGCACCAATGCAAGACACAAAGAAAAATCTAAATAAAGTAAAAGTTACATCATGTTTCTGGACTGGGAGAGTAAATATTGTAAAGACACTAACTAACTGCAACTTGTATAGATTCACTGCAATCCCAATGAAAATTTCAGTGGAAATTTTGATGGAAATCCTCAATCTAATTCTAAAACTCATATTGAAAAATCATGGGACCACGAATGACCAAATACAATTTTGTAAAAGAAGAAAGACTAAATATTAACATGACTTCAAGGTTTTCTTTCTTTCATTTTTTTAATTTTATCTTTTTGAGACAGAGTGTTGCTATGCAGTTCAGGTTAGCCTTGAGTTCACTTTGTAGCCCAGGCTAGTCTCAAATTTGCAATGATCTGCCTGCTTCAGCCTCTCCAGTGCTGGGATTACAGGCATGCACCACCACCCCTGGCAAGATTTTCTACAGTAATCAAGACAGTTTGATATCAGTGAAAAGATATACATATATGTATTCAATGTAACTCTTACAAACACAGTTCAATGATTTTTGACAAAGACATAAAAGAAAATCAATATCGAAAGAATAATCTTTTCAAGGAAGAGTCCTAGAAGAATTGGACATCCATATTTAAAAACAGCAACTCTAACCACATTTTCAGCATATAAAGTGTAAAAGAATCACAAACCTAAAATTCTGGACTATACCACAGAAAAAGTATCTTGCAACTTTGGGCAAAGAAATATTTTCATAATACACGAAATCACAAGCAGTGACATAAGAAATATAATGATCAATGGGATTCAACAACATCAAGTTATCTCATTTTATTTTTGTTTCAAATTTTGTGTTTTTTCATTTTAAAGAGAAAAAAATAATAAAAACAATGATACAGAATTTCAAAGCAAGATAATAGGAGAGTAACAATGGTTAATATATTGCTTATTGTTGTCTTTAATGTAATTGCTCAGATTTCAAGATCTAGGCATGAAAAACTGACCAAACAATATAAGCACAAACCTATCTTTTCAATGAACTAATATAAATTAGTAGTATAGCTATCTTGTCATATATATATATATATATATATATATATATACACTTTTCCTTTTCCCTTCCTTCTTTTCTCCTGTCTCCCATCCCAGTTTCTCTTTTCTTCTGTTATACTCTTTTTTGTTTTTTAAACAAACAGACATCCATTTACAAAATAGCATAAGAACAATACAAGCAATACAGAGGCACAGACAAAGTGGTAGGAAATTACCAATGGTTGTTGTATTACATATTGGTATCTTCAAAGTGGTTTCTAAGGAAAACAAATAGAGACATGCAAGATTGATCAAATAATTAATCATTAATTGTTCCTTTCAGTAAAGTGATAGATGTCAGTAGTACAATTATGTTAGCTATCATGTATATACACACATACATGATTTCCCTTTCTTTTCTTTCTCTTCCCTCACACCAGTTGCTCTTTACTTTAAGCATGTTCCTTTCATTTCACACTGTCTGTCTTTCCCTCCTAATTTTTATTCACTCTTTCAGGCTCTTATACTAGTGAGAAAATACATTGCTTACACATGGAAGTCTTGTTTATTTGACTTATAAGTATGGTCTCTAGTTGTGACCATTTACATATAAAAGCATCAAGTTTATCTTTATTGCTGTTGTATTCCACTATATAAAAGTATCACATTTTTTAAATCCATTGTTTAGTGGATAGACATTTGGGTTGCTTCCACAATTTAGCAATTACAAATTGTGCTGCTATAAACATGGGTTCATATATATTGATGTGATATGATGTCTTCAGATCTTCTGGGAAAATACCGAGAAGGGGAATGGTTGGGTTGAATGGGACCTCTAGGCCTAGTTTGCTGAGGAATCTCCAAACTGATTTCCACAGTGATTTCACCAGTCTGCATTGCTACCAGCAGTGGAAAAGAGTTTCTATTTCTCCACAGCCTCACCAGCATTTGTTATTGACTGATTTCTTAATGATAGCCATTCTTACTGGGGTGAGATGAAATCTCAATGTTGTTTTAATTTGCATATCTCTGCTGGCGAGGCTGTGGAGAAATAGGGACTCTATTACACTGCTGGTGGGAATGCAGACTGGTGCAACCACTGTGGAGAGCAGTTTGGAGATTTCTCAGCAAACTAGGTCTAGAGGTTCCATTCAAACCAGCTACTCCCCTTCTGGGTATTTTCCCAGAAGATCTGAAAACATCATATCACTCTAATATATGTGCACCCATGTTTATAGTAGCACAATTTATAATAGCTAAAATGTGGAAGCAACCCAAGTGTCCATCCACAGAAGACTGGATTAAAAAACTGTGGCATTTTTATATAATGGAATATTGTTCAGCTATAAAGAAAGACAGTTTTGGGGACTTTGTAGGCAAATGGTCAAAATTGGAGTCCATACTCATAAGTGAAATAAATCAGCGGTACATGAGCAGGCTACATATTGTGTCACTGGTGTAAGAACCTGAGGGTGGGAACATAAACTAAGAGACATGAAGGAAATCTGTTCAAAAGCAAAGAACAGATGGGACGAGGGAAAGGAGAAAAGAAAGAGGCAAAAATGTATGTATGTATATATATATATATATATATATATATATATATACATATGTGCAGGAGGGTTAACATGGTTCAACTATTGTATTATGTCACTTAATGGTAAGGAATAGTTGATGACTGGTTATTCGATCAATCCTGTATGTCTGTATGTGTTATCCTGAGCATACACTTTGAAGATATCAATATGCAATGCAGCAACTATTGTTGGTTTTCTGTTGCTTTGTCTATAATTCAGTTCTGATCATACTGTTATTGTACTACTTTGTGCCTCTTTGTTAATGCTTTCCAGTTTTTTTTCTGTTGTTGAGATGATTAATTGTTTGACCAAAAAAAAAAAAAAAAAAAAAAAATTGTTTGACCAATTTTGCATGTCTGTATCTGTGTTCATGAATATATACTTCGAAGATATCAATAGGTAAAGCAACAACCATTGTTGAGTCCATGTCACCTTGTCTGTAAATCAGTTTTGGTTGTACTATTTATTATGCTACTTTGTGTCTGTTTGTTAATATGGTTTTGTTCTTTTACTTTTAAAATAAAAAAAATAATTTGCATTTCTCGAATGACTAATGATGTTGAACATTTTCTCATGCATTTATTTGTCATTCGTATTTCTTTATCTGAGAAATATGTATTCATCTCAGCTGCTATTTTTGGATTGGGTCTTTGAATTTGGAGGGGCTGATGTTTTCTAATTCTTTACATGTTCTAGATGGAAGACTTTTGTCTGAAGGGCAGTCAGCTACAATTCTTTTCCAATTTGTGGGTTTCCTTTTTTCTCTGCTGGTGATTTCTTTAGATGTTCAGAAACTTTTCAGTAGGATGAAATTCTAGTTGTTGATTCCTTAAGTATTTCCTGCATGATTTGATTTTTGCTCATGAACTCTCTGCCTACTCCTATGTCTTCAAGATTTTTTAATTTCTCCTCCAATAGATTTAGTGTTCCTGTTTTAATATTGACATCTGTGATCCATTTTGACTTGAGTTTGGTGCATGGTTGATAGACTTGGGTCTATTTTTAGTCTTTGGCAAGTGGCAAGCCAATTTTTCCAGCATATTTTTTACAGAGGTAATTTTACTCCCAATAAGTTTGTTTGGCCCCTTCGTCACAGATTAGATGGCTAAGAGTGTGTTTGTGGTTGTGGCTGCATCTTCCAATGTGTTTCATTGATCCTCTGATCTGTTTTTTAGCTAGTACCATGTTGATTTTATTACAGTAGCTTTGTAGTATAATTTCAGGTCAGAGATTTTAATTCTATCTGACTTTTCTTTGTTGCCCAGGATTGCTTTTGCTATTCTGGGTTTCTTGTGGTTCCAGATTAATTTAAGGAATATTTTCTCTAGATCTTTGAGATATGCCAATGGTAGTTTAATGGGAATTGCATTGAATCTGTACAACAATTTTGGTAGTATGGCCATTTTCACAATGTTGGTTCTTCCTGTCCATGAGCAAGGAATGTTTTTCCATTTATTGAAATCCACTTCCATCTCTTTTTCAGAGTACTGTAATTTTCACTGAATAGACCTTTTAGTTCTTTTCGTACACTGTTTCCTAAATATTTCAATTTCTTGGATGCTATTATGAAAGGTATGGTTTCCTTAATTTCTCTCTCAGTCTGTTTGTTGTTTGTGTATAGGAATGCTATTGATATTTGGGTATTGACTTTGTACCCAGCTGCATGGCTGAATATGTCAATTAATTCAAGGAGTCTTCTTGTGGAGTTTTTGGGATCTTCCATATGAAGTATCATGTTATCCACAATAGTGATAATTTCATTTCATCCATTCCTATCCTTATTCTTTTATTTTTCTCTGTTGTCTAATTGTTCAGGCTAATGCTTGCAGAACTATGTTGAATAGGAGTGGTGACAGTGGACATCCTTGCCTTGTTCCTGATTTTAAAGTAAAAGCTTTCAGTTTTTGTCCATTTAGTATGATGTTGGCTGTTGGTTTGTCATAGATGGCTTTTATCAGATTGAGGTAAAGACCATCTATTTCTATTTTGTGTAGGATTTTTATCATGAATGCATGGGATTTTTTCAAAAGTTGTTTCTGCATCTATTGAAATGATCATGTGGTTTTATTCTTTGGCTCTATTGATGTGTTGTATAAAATTAATTTTTTTGTGAATAATGAACCATCCCTGCATTCTTGAAATGAATCTGACCTCAACATGGTGTGCCATTTTCTTGATGATTTGCTGCTTTCTACTTGCTAGTATCTTATTGAGTATCATTGCATCTATATTCATTAGGGAGACTGGCCTGTAGTTCTCTTCTTTGGTTGGCTCTTTCTCTGGTTTTGGTATCAGTATAATATTTACCTCCAGAAATAAGTTAGGGAAAATTGCTTCCTTTTTAATTTCACTGAAGAGTTTGAGGAGTGATGGCATTAAATCTTCTTAAATTTCTTGGAAAATTCTGTTGTGTACCCATCAGGGTCTGGGCTTTCCTTTGTTGGTAAGTTTTTAATGATGTTTTCAATTTCATTAATCGATATTGGGTTGTTCAAGATTTTTGTGTCTTCTTGATTCAACTTTGGTAATTCATACATTCCTAGGAATCTCTCCATTTCTTCTCAGTTTTCTATCCTATCAGGGTAAAGATTTTCAAAGTAGGTATTTATGATCTTTTGAATTTCTGTAGGCTCTGTAGTGATTTCATCCTTTTCGTTCATTATTGCATGAATATGAGTTCTTACCTTTCTTTTTTTCATTAAGGTTGGCTAGGGGTTTATGAATTTTATTTACTCTTTTAAAGAACCAACTCTTTGATTCATTTATTTTTTGTAGGGTTTTCTTCATCTCAACTGCATTAATTTCTGCCCTGATCTTTATAATCTCCTCCCTTTGTTGGGCTTTGGGATTGACTTGTTCTTTTTCTAAAAGTTTGAGGTGCAGCATTAGGCTATTTATTTTTTCTCTGTCTGTTTTCTTTTTTTTTTTTTTTTTTTTTTTC
>PVLD010016155.1:0-15979 GCA_004027595.1 Dinomys branickii | reverse complement strand
TGTTTCTTTGTAGGTATTTTTAAGTTTCTTCTTTAATGTCTTCTGTGACCCATTGTTTGTTCAGTGGGTTGTTGTTTAATTTCCAAGTGTTTAGGGAGTTTTTTATGTTCCTTTTGTCATTAATTTCTGATTTCACTGCACTGTGGTTAGATAATATGCATGGGATAATTTCAATTCTTTTGCATTTAGGTAGATATGCTCTATGGGCTAGAATGTGGTCTATTTTAGAGAAAGTCCCATATGCAGCTGAGAAAAATGTGTTTTCTGATATTGTAGGGTGGAACACTCTGTATACATTTACCAAGTCCATTTGTTCACAGCTTTGGTTCAGGTCTGTTATTTCTTTGCTGATTTTTTTTTGTCCAGTTGACCTGTCTCTTTGTGTCAAAGGGGTTTTGAGGTCCTTTATTACAATAGTGTTTGAGTTTTCATGTGTGTTTAGATTTGTCTTATATAGGTTGGTGCTCCGTTATTTGGTGAATACACTTTTAGGTTTGTTATCTCTTCCTCTTGCAGTTTTCCCCTAACAAGTATATGGTGGCCTTCTTTATCTCTATTGATGGTTCTCAGTTTGAAGTTCACATTGTGTGCAAGCATAATAGCAACACCTGCATTTTTTTCTGGTTTCCTGTTGCATGGAGGATTGCTTTCCATCCTTTGACTTTCAGTGTATGGATTTCCTTTTGAGTAAAATGTGTTTCCTGTATACAGCATAACGTTGGATTTTGTTTTTTAATCCACTCTGCCATTCTGCTTCTTTTGACTGGTGAATTGAGGCCATTTACATTTATGGTTATAACTGATATGTGCTGGCTTATCATTGTCATGTTATTCACTTGCTGTTGGCTTCCTATTTTTTGCTACCTGCTTAATCACTTGCGTTCTTGAGGGTTCCTTTCTATTGTTGTTCTTGAAATTTCAGTCATTTTTTCTCAGTCTAAAATATCTTTTAGTACTCTTTGTAAGAATGGTTTGGCATTCATAAAGTCCTTCAGTTGCTCTTTGCTTGTGGAAATATTTTATTTTTCCATTAAACTTGAAGGATAGCTTGGCAGGATACATCAGTCTTGGTTGGAAGCTGTTTTGTCTTATGCCCTGTAGTACCTTGCTCCAAGCTCTTCTCTATTGGATGGTTTGTGTTGAGAAGTCTGCCTGATCCTGATGGGTTTTCCTTTACTGGTGATCTGTTTCTTTTCTCTAGCAGTATTTAATATTCTGTTGTTTTGCTGGAGATCTGGGATCTTGATTATTATATGTCTGGGTGTAGTTTTATTATGGTTATTACTAGTAGGAGTTCTATATGCCTCATTTAAGTGCATCTCAGATTCTATTTCCATGCTTTGGACATTTTCTGCTATTATTTCTGCAAATATTTTTTTCATGTCATTTGTGTTGCATCCTGCTGTTTCATTGACTCTTATTTGTTTGACATTATTTCTCTTTTCCTTATCTTGGAGCTTTTGAATTGATTTTTCCTGGATCCTTGTTGATTTTAAGAGAGCCTTACTTTCACCATCTTTCAGTAGCTGCCATGTTGTCTCCATGATCTGAAATTCCATCCTTGGCTTCATTCAAGTGGTTTTGCAAGCTTTCAGTGGAAGTTTTGATTTCCTCAAATCTCTTTGAGTCTGTTTCATGTGTTCTAGTTCATTCCTATATTGTTTATGTAACATTTCCATCTGTTGCCTGTGTTCATCTATTTTTTATCTACTTATTTTTTAGTTGTGCTGAGCAATTCTTGCATTATTATTGTCATTTCATTTTTTGCCTCAGACATTATTTCTGATCTGATGTCTTCTATGGCCTGATGAAATTGTTTCTTTACTTCCATTGCAACTATTTCAGCAATTTCAGGTGCCTGTTTACCAAGTGTCCTATGCCAGTGTCTCCTGGACTTGTTCTGGGGGTGGTGGAATTCTGAGATTGTGTTTTAGTCCTTTTTCCTGTCACGTTTGATGCTGGAGGCAGAATGCTCAGTCTCCTTCTTCTCTGGTAACTCAGTAAAGGTTGCTAATGTCCCTAGTTTTTCTTGTGGTCAGCCTTGCCCCTCTGTGTCCACTGAGATGTGCCACTTATTCTGGGGTCTTTCAGTAGATGGTAAAGTGTACCTAGTTCTCCCAGGTCTCAGATGCAAACTGTGATGTCAGCTAATGGCAAACTGTCTGATCGAGTGCCCCCTTGCAGCTCAGGGCATGAGTATGACCCAGACTTGGCCTGCACTGGTGGTACAATCATGGATCAGTGATCCTGTGTCCCCAGGCACTTTAGTATGCAGAACCCAGATATGAATTTCAGCATCAACTGTTTGTGGGATACCTGATTTTGTGGGCATGAACAGGATTCAGGTGTGGGCTGTGCTTGTGGTGATCACGGACTCCCTGTGTCTGTGACCCGCAGAAGGTCAGGGTGCAAGTAAGGCCCAGAAGCAAACCATGGTGCTAGCAGATCATGCTCTAGTACCTGTTGGGGCCCAGGGCACATGCAGGGATGTCCCAAATGCAAACTCCAGTGTTAGCAGATCCTGGGCCTTCTGAGTAAGGACCTCCTGTCTGCACCAGGCACATGGAGGGTGCAGACTCAGAATGTAAGTTATCTGATTTTAAAATGGTCCTATTAATAAAATTAAAAATAAGCAACAAATTGGGAAAACATTATATCCCTATCTGATTATTTATAAATTACATGTTATATGAATTATGTATATGATATAAGCTTGCTCAAACTTAAAAGTTCTTAAAACTCAACAATAGTAAACATTTTAAAATAATAATATAAGTTGAACAAAATTCTTAAATTTGAAAAGATTTGAACACCAGTATGTATTAAGGATGTTGATGTGGTCTGACTATTTTAGTTTAGCCTCTCATTTCCATCTACCATACTCTGCCTGCCAGGGGCTCTACTTTCTGCTCAGAAAGAGAATACTCAAATGTCAGTGTCAGAAAACTACTAGCTTTTTTCCAACTCTCTTTTCTTTTCTCTTCCTTTGAGAGGTTTCTAGACATCAACAGATTTTTTTAATCAAATAAATTTCGGACATAAAATGGAGAAGATGTTTCTCCGTTCTAATGTCCAAGAAAAAATTGTTAAACATAAAATACTTACTATATGAGTATTTTTGCAAATCTTTAAACTGGAAATAAAATACAGAGGAAATAAAAATATCCTTTCAAGCTAATTTAATATTCATTATTATATATAAACATTTGCAAAACTACTCATGTAGTGAACTTTTGCATTTTATGTTTAACAGTTATTTCTATTGGAATTATACTCATTTCACAGATGATTTTTTTTTAAATGTTGAAAATAGTATACAGTATAATTCCAATAGAATTTTAATACTTTAGTTAACTTAGAAATTTTCCTAGTTTGAATATATGCAGAATTAATTGCTAATGAAAAGCGGATACCATCTTTAATAAGGACAGGAGAATGTACATTGATTACATTAAATGATTTCAGTGAATTTGTTTTAATTTAAATGTGACTATACCAGCAAGTACCCTAATCACTTACTCTAGAATGTTTCATAATCATCATTATGGTGTGATTTTTTAAAATCTATTTTTTCTAATTTATTTATTTGCATTTGTCTGCATCACATTACACTTTGTTAGTTGGAAATGCACACTATTTTCTGCATTCTGTGATGCAAATAATTATTAAATACAAAAGATAAATTTGTCTGTATTGCGTTAATCTAGAATGTTTATTCTCTGAAACCTTTAATACCATTTGCAAAAAGGTATAACTAGAACATTAAAAAAAGAATAGATTGGAACAGATCATTTGGAAAGCAAATAGTAACTTTGTAATACATCTATAAAATATAAACTTTAGCCAAATAATATTGCTTAACAAGAGTTCCACAATGTCTTCCTTACTTGTGTACAGATGATTGAGTCTAATATTACCAGCTCAGCCAGCTTTTTCTTTACTTTTTTGGGGGGTGGGGAAGTATGTGTCTGAAATATCACTCCTTGAAAATATTGCTATTGATTCTTTCCCATATCTTTATAAAAACAGGAAAAGGATGTATTTTTCTTGGGTGTTCACATAGAAAAGAAGTGACAGAGAAGATGCCAATGTGTCCAAGATTTTTTAAGTACAGTTTAACTGAGAGTAAAAATTTGTTTGTCCAATCCAAATAAATACCATAAAATTCCATCATAAGGTTTTATCCTTTCATATTTGAAAAAAAACTGAACAGTGGAGAAATCTTACATTCAAAGAATCACAGGCAAATCAAAGAATACAATATCAGTGGCACAGTACAGGTCTCCTTTACACTTCTCTCAATCCTCTCAGCTTCACAGCTCTCAAAAAATCACCACGTATCTCAGTTTTCCAGTATTTGGAATTTACATGAAGTACATTATAGAGAATGAACGTTTTATGTCTGGTTTCTTTCACTTAACGTTGTTTTATTTATCCATAACTTTGTACAGAAAATAGTTCCTTATTTTCACTTCTTGTTGATATTCCATTGTATGATTGCTGTCTTCATTGTATGATTGTTATCTTCAATGAAGTTGCTCAGATTACCAGATGTAAGAATAGAAGATTGGCGAAGTCATTAAAGAGAGTAAGAAAATAATAATGTAATAGAACATTAGCAATAATACATAGTGCCACTAGGCAGGATTGCAGGAATTGACCAATGGTTGTTATATTGCAAATTGTTGTTCTCACATAAATTGCTGAGATTACCAGATACAAGCATGCAAAATTGGTCAAAATAGTGTAAAAAAACCTTTTAATCATTGATTGTTCCTCTTAGCAAGACTCTCAATAAATCATCAGACACCAACAGTACAGTTATGCACCAATCCATATATATATGTATATATACTTCTATAATTCACCTTAGTACTTTTTCTTCTTTCTCTATCCCAATTGTTCCTTCCTTTGAGCAGTTTCTTTCTCTTTGTTATTACCTATTGTATATTTGAGTTTTGTTTACTCTTTCAAGTTCTTACACCAGGGAGAGAAAGTGATATTTACACATGTGGGTCCAATTCATTTCACTTATGAGTATGGTCTCTGGTTGCACCCATTACTTTTAAATGCTCAACTTTATCATTTTTTATAGCTGAATAATACTCCATAGTATAGAAATACCACACATTTTTTATCCATTCCTGAGCTGATGGGCATTTGGATTGTTTCCAAGATTTAGCTATGACAAGTTGCACTGCTATAAACATGGGTGCACATATATTGCTGTGGTATGACATTTTTGAGAAGATACCCAGGAGGGGGAGAGCTGAGTTAAGTGGGACTTCCAATCCTGGTTTTGTAAGGAAACTCCAGACTGATTTCCACAGTGGTTTCATCAATCAACACTCCCACCAGCAGTGGAGAAGTGTTCCTTTTTCCTCACTGCCTCTCCAGCATTTGTCATTCATTGATTTCTTTATAAAAGCCATTTGTTGTGAGTAGAAATCTCAGTGTTGCTTTAATTTGCATTTCTTGAATGACTAATGGTGTTGAAAATTTTTCATGTATTTATTCACATTAGTATTTTTTCATCTGAGAAGTGGGTGTTCATCTCAGATGCCCATTTTTGGATTGGGTCCTTGAAATTTTGGGGCCTGATTTTTAAAAATTCTGTATATGTTCTAGATGGGAGTCCTTTCAGGGGCAGTTGGATAAAATTTTTTTTCTGATTGATGGGTTTGCCTTTTATTCTGTTGGTGATTTCTTCTGATGTGCAGAAACTTTTCAATAAGATGAGATCCCAGTTGTTGATTCTTTGTAGTATTTCCCGTGCAGTTTGGTTTTTGTGCATGAACTCTCTACCTACCCCTATATCTTTGAGAGTTTTACCTACTTTCTCTTCCAGTAGATTTGGTGTTTCTGTTTTGATACTTAGATCTTTGATCCATGTTGACTTTAGTTTAGTGCATGGTGATAGCCAAGGGTCTAGTTTTAGTCTTTGGCATATGGAAATCCAGTTTTTCCAGCACCATTTGTTAAAGAGGTTATCTTTCTTCCGTGAACATGTTTGGCCCCTTTGTCAAAAGTAAGGTGGTTGAGTGTGTTTGCACCAGTCTCCATCTAACCTGTTCCACTGATCTTCAGGTCTGCTTTTTGGCCAGTACCATGCTGATTTTATCATAGTAGCTTTGTAGTATAACTTCAAGTCAGAGATTGTGATGCCTGCTACCTTTCCTTTGCTTCCCAGGATTGCTTTTGCTATTCAATGCCTCTTCTGGTTCCAGATGAATTTTAGGAATGTTTTCTCTAGATCTGTGAGGTATAGTAGTGGCATTTTAATGGGGATTGCATTGAATGTGTACAATAATTTTGGGAGTATGGCCATTTTCACAATGTTTGTTCTTCCTATCCATGAGGAAGGAATATTTTTCCATTTTCTGAAATCCTCTTTGATCTCTTTTTTCAGAGTACTGTAATTTTCACTGTATAGATCTTTTACTTCTTTTGTTAGATTGATTCCTAAGTATTTCATTGTTTTAGATGCTATTATGAGAGATGCGGTTGCACTGATTTCTCTGTCAGTCTGCTTGTCATTTGTGTAGAGGAATGCTATTGATTTTTGAGTGTTGACTTTGTGTCCAGCTATGCTACTTAATTTGGTTATTAAATCTATGAGCCCTTTGGTGGAGTTTTTGGGATCGTCTACGTAGAGTAACATGTCATCCGCAAATAATGATAATTTCACTTCTTTTCCTATCCTTACTCCTCTTATTTCTCTTCCTTGTCTGATTGCTCTGGCTAGTGCTTCCAGAACTATACTGAATAGCAGTGGTGACAGTGGACATGCTTGTCTTGTTCCTGACTTTAAAGGGAAAGCTTTCCGTTTTTGACCATTTAGAATGATGTTAGCTATTGATTTGTCATTGATGGCTTTTATCAGATAGGTTTTAACCTTCAATATTTGATGTGCATTGGTTCTATTATGATGATATATTTAAAATCATTTTAGAAATGATTGTGGTATATAGAATATATCATATCAGTGTATAGATATGTATTATAACATGATATGCATACCCTCTATATAAATATCATTTGAAAGAGAGGTAAGGAGAGATTTATTGTAAACATGGCTGTTTATATAAGCAGTAATGCCATTTGTAAATAATAACAGTTTTACGTCTCACACATAATTCTCAATGTTTGGCTTGTTTTACTAAATGAGATTCTCTACTATAGTAAGCTTCTTGGTAAATATCCTTTATGGTCTAGAAAAAATTTTCCCTTTCACAATTTCCATGTTTAGTAGATTATCAGATAAAGCAGGATTACTTCTGTCCTTAATTTGCTGAAATTTTTCTCTCAAAAAAATTAGTTAAATTTCATCAAAAACTTTCTATGGGTGCTGATATCATTGCTTTTTCTCCTTCATTCTGTTAATATTGATGATTATAATGATTGATTTTTGAATGCTATTTAGGGTTAATGAGCCAGACTTGATTTTGACATTGTATTTTCTTTTACTAATATTACTAAATTCATTGCAAAGTTATTTTAATTCAAACTTTGTTATCCACACGTAGGGGCACATTGGTCTAAATTTTTCTTTGCTTTGAAATATTCTTGCTATGTTTTGTGGGAAAGTTGTGCCAATTTTAGAAATGGAGCTATGAAGTGAGCCTCATTTTCATTCTCTGGATGAATGATTGCAAAATTAGTGTTATTTGTTTCCTAAAAGTCTGGAAACATTATCAGTAGAGCCATTTGAGTCCTTAGTTTTCTCTGTAGGAAGAATTTCAATACTGAGTTGTCCTTTTGCTAGGATTATTCTTTAATTTAGGATATTCTTTGATACAGCCTTAGTGAGACTCTGTTTTTTTGTTTTTGTTTTTGTTTTTAGTTAACTGAGTCTTTTAAATATGTTCCATTTTCTCTGACACTTTAACTTCATGGAGAATTTTCATATTTTTCTCTACTTGGTTTAATTTTCTGGTATTTTTCTAGTGTTTTGAGATGATTTCCTGAATTCCTGGCATAGAGCCTTGTTTTTCCTTTTTATGTGTTATTTTTATGTTCTAAATTATCTGCTAAGCATGCTATAGCTGAGTCCCACGGTCTGCTATGTGTATTTATTCCCATTCTGCTTTGTTCATATGTTTTTCAGTGTATTTTAATTTGTGTATTTTCTACTGACCATTATTAATCCCAGTTACAGGAATAGTAACAGTAATAAGATACCCTATGATAAAATATGACTTTCCTAGTTAAAATACATGTACTTTCAAAGCTTTAAATCTATTAAATGTATTTTTGTGAGACAGCTATGAACTGCAGATTTATATAAACATCTTCCTATACATTAGATTTCTGTTTTAATGTTTTCATGTTAAAATAAAAGTGCTCTAAATCCTAAATATATAGAATGTATGTTGTAGCACTCAAACCATGTGGCCAATATGAAGAAATGCAATAAAATTGCATAGTTATATACTTTTAGTTGAAAATAGAGTACACACAAATGTATGACAGTATCTTATATTAAGCACAGAACACTTCTGAAATTGCTTTTCTGTGACTGTACTGAAGGAGAACCTTAATTACTCCATTGTTCCAGTGTTCTGGTTGCTGGTACAGTTATCCATGCACTGACTTCACTTAGTATTAGGAAAGATAAGTAAACTCCATTTCCAATGCACATGCATTTCTTGACTCAAAGGCTTAAATAAAGGCTCTAAAGTGCTTTTCATAGAACAAGACTTCATTTTACAAGCTGTGCACAGAATACTTTTAGTATAACCAACCTTATTTTTATGTGTGGACAGGGTGGCCATTCAGCGAAATTTTTAAACTCCTTTATTAGAAATATGCAAAAGGGAGGCCCGATGTATGTAAATTCACTACGGTTCTATACAATTAGGTTTTATGTATTTTAGTTAGATCCATTTTAACTGATTAAAGCTATATTTGTTTTATGTTTTCAATGTGACATATATTGAAATGTCTTTAAGAAGACAGGTGATGTGTAAGAGATGAGAGATAAAATGTATCAAGAAATTGTGCAAAGTTTTAAAAATCTAGATTGATGGAGCAGGTAAAAGTCATATTTGTAACTTCTCTGAAATCTAGTATTTTATAGAATTCAGTGATTTTCAAAGGTAGCCTAGAGAGGCATAGATGTGTGACACAGAGTTCTCCACAGTATCTCAGGGACCTTTGCTTGATTTTGGTGCGTTGCCATCTTTATCATCACACTATTTTACTGTGAACGAGGTTTTACTTTACAGTGATAAAGTGCCCAGAACCCTTTGTTCAAGACATAATATTTAATCATACTTGTTGTATTTACTAAATGCATTTCTAGCCTAGTAACTACAATAGGATGGATAGAGAAGTATAGATTTTATTTTCCTTTTTTAAAAATGTTATTTCTTCTGTAAATATTTTACCTGAAACTTAGAAAACAATGGAATTCTTGTAGGATAATTTGATAGTACTGTAACTAGATTTAAGTATAGTTCAGTGCATAATCAGTGTTTTAATGTGCCTGTGGCTTTACCACATGGGTTTGTTGGCGGGTCAGTTTTAGTGCTTTTGTGTTAAGATAGCAAAATACTTAGACTGGTAACTTTTAAAGAATATTTCTTCCCCACTGTTTTAGAGATTTTTGAAGGTCATTCTCAAGGTTCTGGCATCTAGTGAGGACCTGCTTGTTACATCTTCATATGGCAGATACCGTGATCTCACAAGGCAGAAACCTGGAGCCCAAAGGAAAAAGCGGGTTTTCTTCAACTTTTTGATTAGATCTGGAATCCCACACATGAGGGAGCCCACTTCATGACTTAGTTATGGGCACATGATCTCCCTCTGAATGCCTTTGCACTGGGGATGGAGAGTCCACATGTATCCCAGAGAGGATGGAAACATTCCCAGCACAGTAGGCCTTGCTTGGTATCAACATCAAAGTGCATGAATTTGACGACTTACTCTGCTTTATCAAAATACCTGACAGGGTAAGGATGAGAGTCATGAAAGGTTTGCAAAACCTACAGAATTTAGCTGAGTTTGGATAAAACCAAGAGCCTTTTCCATGGCATTTTTCATACCTAGAGAGGCTTCCTTAATTGTTGCACTTTCAAAACGATTTATAGAAGACAGAAGAATATTTAAGCACCACAGTATTGTGTTTAGCTGTGGGACAAAGATTTCACTGTAATTTGAACAACTAGAAGAGCTAAAATTTCTTACACTCTTCATTATGCCTAACACTTCTATTGGTATAGTATACCCATTGACTTAGTTACAAACAAACTACCATATAGATGCTATTATTATGCTTATTTAAGAGATGAGCAAGATAAAACAACAGCAGTTGAACAACTTGTGCCACATAAATTATTGTTTGTTTATCTAGTTATTCCTGAGTGACACATAAGTACCACATATTCTAAATTTCTTTGCTTCAGCAATTAAGAATCTGAAGAATTTAGGATCATATTTTCTTCTATGCTTTTCCTCTGGTCTTTATAACTGATAATTCCTTAAAACAAGGATTATTTCAGATTCATTCCCCTGGCTTTGAATTTCTAGCTTTGTCTGGTTTCCTGGTGTCTTCTGTCCTACTTATAACTGATTACTTTCTCTCAGCCTGGTATTATATGCTGGAAGGTTTTTGTTAGTCTTATCACTCTTTGTTTTTTGAATCCACCACCAGCCTCTTGAGTTAATACCTCACTTTCATAAAGTGCCTTCTTATTATCTATGATTATAGAGCATGAAGATAAGCCAAACATAGGAAAGAAAACAAGAGACCTTTTTGAGCTAGATGCTTTGGTAAGATTAATAAAAATTTTAAAGCACCAGGAAGGAATAGGGAATAAACTGGAAGGATAGAAAAAAATGAGAATCTATCATACTTGGATTTAAAATTCCACAGCAGGAATCTGAATGGTGATATAATTCACAACATAGGTTGAGGAGGGAGTAGATTCATTGGGGTTATAATTTAGGAACTACATTAGTGTCTCCTAAAAGTAATAGACACAGTTACACTGTTAATATTAATGTATGGATTTTGAAGAAACCAAATAGGTCAGCTACTAACTTGGTAAAAGAATGGGAATAATTGACCAAAGGGTAGAGGGTATCACTGAAAGAGAAAGGTGGTACATCCAGCTGGGAAAGCACCCAGGGAAGAAATGTCTTATTCTGTTTTGTTGAATGTATATAGGTATGTTTGCATACATTTGCCAAAAAAATTCAAAACTGAAACTTAATTTGGTCAAAATAGTATCTGGCGCATAGTCCAAACTGCAGATTATGCTAACTAAAATCTCCATGATTCTTTCTGTTTTTTGGCACTCAGTGGCAGAGTGTAAATTAGGGACTACACATCAAAAGTCTGAATACTTAAACATTATAAATCAAGCTATGCCAGTGGTCCGTAACATATTCCCTGGAAGCTAAAGGAAAGTTCCTGTCTCCAGGCAGCCTCACCCCTGGCAAACTGATCAGTGTTCTGACCTGCTGGCTGCAGCCAAAAGATAAACCAGTCATGCTTCCCTGGGAATCACCTTACTTAACTATGCTTGTTCAGAATTGCCCAGACGGTCCTGAAATGCATAGCTCAGAGAGAAGGGCAAAGAAAGTGATATTCTCTGGGGACCCACATGGCCCATGACTTGAGGAAGTAAATTTTAAAAGAAGGAAAAAAATATCACTTTTCTCTTTTGTTTGCACCTTTACACGCTCAGCTACTCTTATCCTCATTTATGGAGCAATGGTTTTGGGGATTAGAGGGGAATAGGGACCAGTTGAGATCAATGGTTTCTTTGTAAACTTTCATGTAAATGGCAACAATTCTTGAACTTTCAAGATAATTTTTTTTCCCTGAAAAGAGACTTGTAGGAAGAAATCATATTTCCAAGATTTTAGGATGATGTTATCCCTGAACATGAAAGAAAGAGGAAAAACTCACAGCACTATCTAAACCACAACTGACAGAGAACATGAATCAGATTTAGATCACTTCAGACAAATCTGTAATAGCTAAGCAATACTAACTAAGCTAAAAGATGTTGGAAAAAGTCTTAATAATTTTATATTCAGCAAATCTTTTTTATACTATGAATATAAAACAAATATCTTATTCACATGTATTTCTATGAAACTTAAGATGTGTTTCCTATAGTTTATAGATGAAATTAAGCTTAAAAATGGCCACACTGCACTATTAAAAGACTAGTAATAATGTTAATTGCAGATAAAATACAATATCAAAATACTTATTATAAAGTGATTTATAAAATTGTTAATGTAATGATTCTCATCTCAAATTTCATGTTCTAATTATCAATTTTATGTGCCAAACTAAATGATTATAATGTGAAAGGTAGGTAGTTATATTACGGAAGACATGAGATTTCATTTTCTCTGTTGACTTCATTTCAAGAAAGGGCATTTAATATTTGTAGAATACATTGGTTTAATCACCTGTGGAAATAGATTTTCAAGGAGAGTTCTAGTTAAAATAGTGAAATAATTTTCCTCACTTGAGTTTGGAACTATTGACCAGATAAGTACAAACAAGGAAATTATGATCATTCAAACACAAGAATGGAAAGAAAAGAACTAAGTTTTAGAAAAATTTGATTACCACAAAGCATGGAAAAATGGCAACTGCACTAGGAAACAGACAGAAGTAAAGCCATAAAAAATAGCTGAAGAAGACAAACAGCTTGGTAAGTGCCCCAGAATTCTCAAGATACTCAGGAATGGGCAGAACAGTTGAGATGAGTGAGGGACATAGGATTAGAAGGAGAAGAGGGCTTTAACACCCAAAACATAGTTAAATTTCTGAATTCCCTCTTACCATGGTGATGCCTGCAAAAAAGTCTAATGTATAGTTCATTTCAGTGACCCAATAGCATTGTGAAGACTTCAAATCACCCTTTTTAAATTGAACATTAAATGGCAACTGAGAGCTAGCAGATATTTGAGGGAAATCTATAATATAAGAGTGGGGAAGGCAAAGAACCAAGTCCAACTTTAGCAGAAGAGACATCCGCAGAGGGAGACTTCAGCAGTACTTACACTATAAATTTAAGGGCATACGGTTAAGATGATATACATTTTTTAAAGAACAGAATGTAATTAATGAAATATTTAGAGAAACTCTTAAAAATTGCAGTAGGGCAAGGGGAATAGAAAAGCTCAGGATATCCATGTAGTAAATCTCAATGAACCTCTCAGAAAATAAAGAAAATCAGCCAAGTGACACAAGATAAAAAAATTGCCAAAGAAATCTAACATCCAAATGAATGAGTTTTTAAGAAAGATATTAAGAAGAGGTGAACAGAGTAGGGATATTTACCAGTGAACTGGGATTTTTTTGTTGTGGTTTTTAAAATTTTTTATTTTTATTTATTTATTTATTTTAACCAGTGAACTGTTTTAAGAAAATTAAGCAGCATTGAAAATACAAGCTAGCAGGCTAAGAAGGCAGGATAAGTATCTGGCATGACAACGAAAGTACAAGTGAGAGCCCAATCTTGGAACAAATTTCAGAATCACACGGACAAAGCATTGACTCTATAAGCTTCAAGACCGGAGGTGTTCAGACTTTGACCACTATGCTGGTACATAAAAAACAAAGGAATTAAAGCCCTTCCACAATTCTCAGTTCAAGACCCTTCAGTCTAACAATGCCCACTTAGCGTGAAGCCAGGAGAAACATACTTTTAGTTGCCTCCAGGGCCAAACCATCATCCACTCATGCACCCTTTCTCCCTGTGATGATGAAGGTCTGCTTTAGGAGAGGCTGAGGGACAAAGCAATGCGGAAAGAATGTCCCGAGGTGACAGTGGTGGTGCATCTTACAGACACACCGAGCACATAGACAAGCAGTGGTGCTCATTAGGCTACAACGTTCCTCGCTGAATAATAGTTTATAGAATAATGGGGACAAGAATTATTTATTTAATTAAAATTACAATACAATCTTGTTGGAAATAAAAGAAAGCAGATTGGATGATTCAATAAAAGTAAGAAATCTTACCAGCATAGGTTCACAATAGATATAATCTGAAATGATTGAAATGCCTGATAACGACATACACATATTATTCAAAACATAGAGTGTGATAATGCCGTAATAAGCAGTTAAATGAAAATAGGTGGATTAGGGATATTTTAGTTGGTTTTATTAAGTGCCTTCTTTTATTTTTTGGAAACAGGGTCTCGCTGTATAATTCAAGCTGCCCTTAAACTCACTATGTAGCCCAACCTGGCCTCAGACTCCCATGGATCCTTTTACCTCAGCCTCTGGCATGTGAGTGCTGGGATTACAAATAGGTGCCACCACACAGGCCCTTTTTGAATGCCTTTAACACTACTATTTGAAGTTAAATTTGGCTAATATACTCTTCTGGTAAAGTAAAATTAATCTTAAAAGACTAATGGCTCAAACCTCATTATAGAGGATAAAACTAAATCAAAACAACCATACGATGGAATCATTAAAGTGGAAAGCTAAACAGGAAATTTCAGAAAGAGTAAGGCACCCAGATAACTTAATATGAGTAAAAAATATTATTAATTCCCACCGACCAATTTGAAAGTCTTCTATCCATGTATTTTCCATGTATTTTTTCCCTCAGCTTGGACTTTGCATTTTATCCTGATGTAGTTCTCAAGATTTTCCCCTGACATAGTTCTCAATTTTTTCCCATTCTCTGAAAGACTCTACATAGCCTTGAACCCAACCTCTTCTTTGACCTGCCCTCTCTTCCCCATCTGGCTTCTTTCAGAGTCAGCTCTACAGTCAGCACAGAGCACTTTCCTACTCTCTAACCTGTTCTTGGAAAGCTCTTTCAGCAATATTCAGAAGGTTCCTTCCCTTGATCCACGGAGACCCTACTGAAGGCTGTTTTAGCTGAGGTGAGCACTTTCTCTCCACCCTTTCTGAGCTTTCTTCGGAGCATTTATCAGCACCCCAGTACTACAAAAGTATTGTTTATTTTCTTATTGTATGTTTTTAAAGTATTGTTTATTGTCATCTTCTTTCCACTAGAACATAACTCCGTGAAGCCAGGTACTCTTTTATTCATGGCTGGATCTTCTACTCCTAGAACAGTGGCTGGCAGAGAGAGAATGTTGGGTCTTATACTAGATTTACAGACTAGACTAATAGTCCTTTTATGAATACTGCATAGCGTCAACTGACAGAGAAAATGTAAAAATAATGTGAAGGAAACAAAAAAAAATACAATTCTAAATGAAATTAAAAAGTATAATCTCCATATTGTAAAACATGCGATTTCAAATGAAAGGGATAGTGTTTATATATTGACAGGTGGTATTCTTCTCAATTATTGACACGTAGAGTACCTCCCTTTAAATAATATGATTCATATGCCTGTGTATATGAAGTCATAACTGTAGAACAATCCAGTATGTACTAAATATTCACAAGAAATCATGAGGGTACCACTGCTTTTGCTTTTCAGCTTCTTTCTTTATTCTGTTTCTTAGCAACTGATCTTCTCATAAATATACACCATTAAGTGGAAATTTTCCCAGGCAGGATGATTTAAAGATAACTCTCCTTGGAATTTTGTGAAATTTACAGCTGTTGTGTCATGTTGTCTAAAGTATCCTTGCTGCCTTTAATGATGAATGTTGTGTTAGAGGTTAGAGAAGTTTACTTACAGGGGAAATATGACTTCTGCCTATTCCCTCGCTCTCTCTGGCCAGCCATTTTCTATGTCATATTCATATATATAAATTTGACAAGCTTCAGAGCAGGTACAATTTAAATGCAAGAATAAATTCGGTCATTTTTCTTTTGTATTTTTATTCTAAAATGATACAAGAACAAACTAGTATATGGAATAATTGTGTCTTACAATGAGTAAAACACTGGCCTTTCTCTCATTATTTGAGTTCTGAAGATGACTTAATTATACTAATTGCATATTTTCCTTTTTTTTTTTTTTTGCGGTACTGGGGATTGAACTCAGGACCCTGCGCTTGCTAGGCA
>PVLD010016154.1:0-45961 GCA_004027595.1 Dinomys branickii | reverse complement strand
AAGGAGAAAAGAAAAAGACAAAAATGTATGTATGTATATATGAATATACATATATGCAGGAGGGCTAACATGGTTCTACTATTGTATTATATCACTTAATGCTAAGCAATAATCGATGACGGGTTATTTGATCAATGTTGTATGTCTGTATGTGTTATCCTGAACACACACTTCGAAGAAATCAATATGTAAAGCAGCAACTATTGGTGTTTTGTTGTTGTTGTTGTTGCTGTTGTTGTTGTTTGCCTGTTTTGTTTTTTGTCTTTGGATTTTTGGTTTTTGTGTTTTTTCTGTTGTTGAGAGGATTAATTGTCTGACTAAATTTGCTGTCTGTATATGGGTTCATATATTTACACTTCGAAGATATCAATGGATAAAGCAATAACCACTGTTGAGACCATATCACCTTGTCTATAGATTAGTTGTGATTGTACTATTCTTTATGCTAATTGGTGTCTGTTTGTCAATATGTTTTTGTACTTTTATTTTTTTAAAATAAAAAAAAGATCTCACCACAAATTATCAGTGAAGTGATGATATATTAATTAGCTTCAATTAAAAATTATTAAAACAGAAGAGGATGAATGCGAAAAATTCATAAGTAAGTTAGGAAAAGAATAATTCCTCCAGTTGTTCAGTAAAGAAAATAGTAGTACAATAACAGAGATAAAGAAAACCTGTAAAAAAAAGTCTTAGAAGAGCTATTGAAAAAGATTGTTTTCTGAGAATAAAAGTGCTCAAATTATCTGGCAAAGCTGACCAAAATGAGTGAGAATAAATCAACAATATTAGAAATAAATGAGCCATCTTTATAGATATTGACTACTAGATGGGCAGATTCTCAAATCTTAAACCATACGACTTGAGAAGGACAAAGGAAAAGCACAAATAACCATATGGGAGAGTAAATGTATGCTTATAGAGTTAAGTAATGGTAAGTTACAAAACAATTGAATAACAGACGGTGAATGAAATGAGGGAGTAAAAACCAACAAATTATATAAAGTATACAACTACAAGAGAAAGAAGGTACAAAATTAAAAGAGGAAAGAAGAAAAATAAAGAGAAAGGGTTTTTTAAATAAAAAGATATACAAATGAAAGAAGAAAAAGGAAAATTTCCCAAGCTGCAGTAAACTGTTGAAGAAGAGTAGACAGAGGAAAAAAAAAGAAAAAAGAAAAAAAAGAAAATAACACTAACAATTAAAACAAAAACCAAACTGCACGGAATATACTTCAAAAAATCAACAACTGAGATGAGATCTCATCGTATTGAAAAGTTTGTGCACATCAAAAGAAATCACCAACAGGGTGAAAATAAAACCCAAGAATGGGGATAAATTTTATTCAATTGCCCTCAAACAAAGGACTTCTTTCTAGAATGTATAAAGAATTAAAAAAAAGTCACTCCCCCAAAATTCAAAGACTCAGTCCAAAAATGGGCATCTGAGGTGAATACAACTCACATGAAAAAATACAAATGGAAAATAAATACATGAAAACTATTCAACGTCATTAGTCATTAGAGAAATGCAAATTAAAATAACACTGAGATTCCATCTCACCCTGGAAAGAATGGCTATCATCAAGAAATCAACCAATAACAAGTGCTGGAGGGGCTGTGATGAAAAAGAAACTCTTTTCCACTGTTGGTGGGACTGTAGATTGGTGCAACCACTGTGGAAATCATTCTGGAGATTCCTCAGTAATTTAAGGTAAAGATCCCATTCAACCCAGCTATTCCCCTCATGGGTGTTTTTCCAGAAGAACTGAAGCCATTATACCACAGTGATATACATGCACCCACGTTTATAGCAGTGCAATTTTTAATAGCTAAATCTTGAAAGCAACCCATATGCCCATCAACTGAGGAATGGATAAAAAAGATGTAGTATTTTTTACAATGGAGTATTATGCAGCTATAAAAAAGATAATCTCAAGGCTTTTGTAGGTAAGTGGATGTAACTAGAGACCATACTCATTAGTGAAATAAATCAGATTCACATGTGTAAACATTGCATTTCCTCCCTACTATAAGAACCTGAAATACTAAATAAAATCTGAACGGTAGAATAGATATTGTGAAAGAGAAAAGAAACTACTCAGATAGAAAGGAGCAAGAGGGATGAAGGAAGGGAGAGGAAAAATAAAGAAGGAAGAGGAAAAAATATGCATACACAGGATAGCTAGGATAATTGTACTATTAATATCTGTTGGTTTGTTGAAAGGAATTGTTAATGTGTAATTGTTTGATCAATCTTGCCTGCCTATATATGGTTATATGTACAATGATTTTGAAGATGGCATTAGGTAACAATACAGCCATTCTTAATATTCTATCACCAGGCGGTACAAAAATTCTGTATCACCTTAATTGCTCCCTATGCTGTTTTGTTTACGTACTTGCTTTTGTGATTTTGGGTTTCTTTTTAATGAAAAACAATAGATAGATGATAGATAGATAGATAGATAGATAGATAGATAGATAGCTGGGACAGGTGTGTCGCTGATGTCTGCGTTTTATTGAAAGGAACAGTCGATGCTTAAAATTTTCTTTCTTGACCAATTTTACATGATTGAATCTGGTAATCAGAATGAGAGATCTGAAAACAACAATATGCAGTACAAGAACAATTGCTGAACTCCTACCATCTTGTATGGTGAAGGTCTGCATCATTTCCAATTATTTTTATTACTTGTTACTGTCTTTGATTGTTTGATCAATCTTACATCTTATGTCTGGTGGACTGATCAGCTTCACTGAAGATAACAGTATATAATGTAGCAACCGTTGTTAATTCTTATCATTTTGTTTTGAGGTCATGTCTCTTTTTTGTTGTTTTTGTGTTGTTTTGATTTTGTCTTTATTGTTGTTTTGTTAGCTTTTTTTTAATATTTAAAAGAAAATAAAGAAAAACCCCTCACTTTGTCAATAAGCCCTGCCCTGACCATCATATTTAAAATGGCCATTCTTGCTCTTACATTTCTGCAGTACTTAATGCATTTTAAATAGTATATGATTTACTTATTGCTTATGTATTTTATTTATTGTCTGTGTCTCATGAAATTAAGATTCATGAAGACAAGGACCTTTACTTTTTTTATTCACCAATGTGTCTAAAGCAACTAGAACACAAGCATGAAATAGCTGTTACTTACATAAATATAGTAAGAAAATAAGTTTTCCTGTTGATTAGCTGACATAAAGTCCCCAACATAAGGAGAGAGGGGGAGGAAGAGAGAGATTTTTAGAGTAGAAGTAACCAGAACTCTACTGTTCATCATGAAGATGGAAATTAAAATCACAAGATACATTACTTTCCCACAGAAATGGTAAATATAATTTGATAATATCAGTTATAGGCAACTCCCAAACTCAAAACTGTTCTCCAAAGCAGCTGCAATACCTGACATTCTTATAAGCAATTCTCCATGCCCTCGTCCATCTTTGTTATGGTTTATCGTTTTGACTACAGCCGTTTTGGTGGTATGAGGTCATGTCTCATTATGGTTCTGATTTCCTAGCTCCGTAAAGACTGATGACAGTGACATATTTTCATACACTTATTGACAATCTATAAATCATCCTTGGAGAAATGTTTATTTAAATTCTTTGCCCATTTTTCAATTGGACTATTTGTATTTTAATATTGACTTGTAAGCATCTTTACATATAATGGGCCCTCTATATAATCCCTTAATCATATGTATTGTGTGTAAATATTTCTTGTTAGTATATTACTTATTTTAATGCTGTACTAAAGATAATTTTTGAAATAAAATGTTCTTAATGTAGAGGAAATTACTCTTGGCAATCTTCTGTCATCACTTGTGCTTTAACTAACCTGTGGAAGAACTTTAGGACTCAAATATCCACTCATATTTTCTTCTAATGTCTTTATAGTAGCTGGGCGTGGTGGCTCATGCCTGTAATCCCAACACCTGGGAGGCTGAGGCAGAAGGACCATTGAAAGTTTGAGACCAGGCTTGACTACAAAGTGAGTTCAAGGCCAGCCTGAACTGCATAGTGAGACCATGTCTCAAGAAAACCCAAAAAGCAGGGTATCTTTATAGTTTTAGCTCTTCTGCTTAGCTCTAAGATCCTCTTTGAGTGGTTTTGTGTATGGCATGAGATAGAAGCCCAAATTCATTCTCTGTATGTAGATATTCATCTATTCAAGGTGAAATTATTATATTTTGTTTATATTTGAAGTATATTAAAATATTTTAATAAGTAAGGAGAAAAGAGAATCATCTTATTACAAAACCAGATTCATGGAATAAATCCTAATTATGTCAATGTCATAGGTTAATAGTTATGATCTAATGATCCAGAAACAGATTTTCTGTATGTATTTTTTCAAAATCCTCAAACTACTTATTATAAGAAGGGTTATTTCATAATGCAGTTTTAAAAAATATCTCCCAATATGTTTATACAATGGAGCGTTCTATAGCTATTAAAATGAAAGTGTCTACATATGTACAAAAATTGAAATTCAGTGATAAAAGTAAGTTGCAATAAAGGGCTCATATGTTATTAAATATGTGTGTAAAAATATATGTAGTACAAATGCACGCAGATGGAAGATTTCTTAAAAGCTCTACTCAAAATGATGGCAAAAAAAAAAAAAAAATGATGTCCAAGAAACTGGCAACATACTTGCCCTAGATACAATAGTGAAGAGAAGGGAGAGAGAGAGAAGCAAACTGACTTTTCACTTGTTACCACTTAATATTTTGTGAATTTTGAACAATGAATAGACCTTACTTAATTAATGCTTAAAGTTAAAAAATGGCCAGTCACCTTTAATAAAAGACATCTTTCTCAAATTTGAGATATGGATCATCTTCCTGAGATATGGATTATAGAACTCAAAAATAATTCCTATTAAATAATGACTATAAGAAAGTTTCAAAAAGTTACCGGCTCAAATTCTCCGAATATTCTAACTCTGTGGCTAGAAACTCACAATATTCAAGAAAAACTCACCCTTGGCTTTCAAAGAAAGGAATAATTTTGCATGGTATGTAAAAACTGTGTAGAAGCTGAGCAGGAAGAAATTTTTTTTTAAGAGAAAAGAACAAAAACAATAACAAAACAAAGACACAAACAAAACAACACAAAAATAATAAAAACAATACAGGATTCTGAAACAAGATGATAGGAAATTAACAATTATTGTTGTATTACATATTGTTATCTCTAAATTAGTTGCTCAGATAACCAAATATGGGTATGTAAGACTGATCAAACAAGTAAGCATTAACTGTTCCTTTCAATAAACCGATAGAAACTAGTAGTACAATTACCTCAGCTTTCTTGTGTGTGTTCTTACATATTTTTCACTTTTCTTTTCTTTTCTTTTCTTTCTTTCTTTCTTTCTTTCTTTCTTTCTTTCTTTCTTTCTTTCTTTCTTTCTTTCTTTCTTTCTTTCCTTCCTTCCTTCCTTCCTTCCTTCCTTCCTTCCTTCCTTCCTTCCTTCCTTTCTCTCTTTTCCCTCATCCCAGTTGTTTTTTACTTTTAAGCAGTTTCTTTCACTTTCACAATATCTATTGTACCTTTGAGATTTTCTTTACTCTTTCAGGTATTAGGCAGACAATATGATGTTTACACATGCAGGTCTGATTTATTTCACTTATGAATATGGTGTCGAGTTGCATCCGTTTACCTATAAAAGCCTCGAGTTTATCTTTCTTTATAGCTGAGTAGTACTCTATTGTATAAAAATAGCACATCATTTGCTTTATTTTGTTTTATTTTAAAGATAATTGAAAAAAAGAACAGTAGCAAAATGCCAACAACGTAGACAAAAACAAAACAAAGCAAAAGCAGTAAGAATGATAGACACACAGTTTCAGAACAAAATCATAACAGTGGTGGTTATATTACACATTTTTATCCTCATCGAAGTTGGTCTGGTTACCAGATATAAGAATGCAAGATTAATCAAACTATTATAGAGAATAAAAAATAAATACAAAAAAATTATAAATGGTACAGAGTTTCACCAAACAAGATGCTAGGAATTCAACAATGGTTGTTATGTTGCATATTGTTGTCTTCAAATTTAGTTGTTCAGATTACTACATATAAGTATGCAAAATTGATCAAAAAACAAATAATTTTTTTATCCATTCCTCAGTTTATGGGCATTTGGATTGTTTCCAAGAGTTAGGAGAAATTTAATAAAGCTAACATGTGAATGTTTGGTCTTCAGCGAGGGAAAGGTAGGGACGTTTGTGAGAACATTTTAACATCTTTGGAGCTAATACCAGAGAAAATAACTTATTCATAGTTCTATGCTTCTCACCTATCACTATGCCTTTCTACTAACTGGTCTAATGGACCTACTCATCTGATGCAACTTGATATCAAGTGATGTCGCAAACCAGTGTATATGCTTCCTCAGATAAGACCATTTTATTTGAGAGTCCTGTTACTCTTTTGAAAAGTGCGAAATAAAAATTTTCATGTGCTTCTATAGTGTTTTGACTGCCCCATGAGTTCTAATCTAATTTACTGTACATTAAGATCAATTCTTCCCTAGTCTTAATTTTTAAAAATTCTATTAATGTGTTTTCATTAGTATGTGCTTGCCAAACATAATGATTACATTTATGGTGATGAGTTTGTACACATATGGAACATATCTTAATTCTTTGTTTTCCTGTTCCCTTCCCAGCCCTCCCTGCTTCTTTCAATTCTTAATCCCTTTCCTATTTGAAAAATCTATATTCCCATTTCTTTTTTGATTCCTTTAAAATCTTTTCCCTTTCCATCCTTCCCCACTCCATTTCTTGGTACCCCTTTCCATTTAAAAAAATATCTTCCTACTTCCTTTTATCTATCCTTTATTTGTTTTTCATATTTTGAGTCGCTCATATAAGAGAAACCATGTGATATTTAAACTTGTTTGTCTAATTTTTTTCACATTATGGTCTCTAGGTACATCCATTTATATACAAATGCTTCAAATTTATACTTCTTTAAGGCAGAGTAGTACTCCTTTGTGTATGAATGTCACATTTTCTTTGTCTATCTGTTGGTGGACATAGGCTTTTTCTAAGGTTTAACAACTATAAATTATGCTTCTAGAAACATAAGCATACATATAACACTGTAATATGATGGCTTTAACTCTTTGGGGAAGATTTCTAAAAGGGAACTAGCTGGCTCAAATGTAATCTAGTTTTAGTCCTTCGAGAAATCTCCACATTGATGTACACAGTGTCTGAACTAGTTTACATTCCCACCACCAATACGGAAGGGTTTCTTTTTTCCTTGCACTTTCAACAGCATTTGCTATTATTTGATTCTTGATGACAGCCATTCTTTGCACTATTGTTTTAATTTGTATTTTTTCCACTGGCAAGTAATGTTGAACATTTTTTCAAGTATTCATTGGCCATCTTTAGAGTGTATTTTATTTTACAGTTTATAAAATAATAACAATAAAAGGTAGATGTGAAGGCAGCACGCTTGGCTGTAAAAGGACAGTCATGCCTGTTTTAGACATTCTTATGTCTTGTTATCAATTTGTTCCAAAGTCCTGAAATATTCACATATCTCAACAGACACATAACACCAAATGGACAATTCCTTGGAACTGGCAGCCAGATCTTCTCCACTGCAGGATGCTGGGTCTCACTCTTTCAGTTTTAAAGAACCAAGAAATTTACCAGTAATCCTACCTGTTACTAAATTCTAGGATGGGAACAAAGAGCAGTTTTCTTTACATACATGTTCACTCCACCGCTCAATCTCTCCATCAGCAGCTGTGACTGATGATATCACCACAACAAAGGAGAGCATTTAGCCTAACAAGCCAACTTGAAGAGACATTGAAAGGTTGGAATTATGTATGGCAGAAGACAATTATGCAGGCTAAATGATTCTTTAATTAATAATGAGATCCATCACACTTTCAGAAGAAAGACTCAGAGGATACAAAGCTGTGTGATTTACTCTGTGTGGGTCCATATGTGCCTGCAGTGCATATATTTTGGGATATGAATGATACACCCACAGTGTGGGTGCCATGGCATCTGAATCTACGTGCTTGATGTCTGAGCTCATGACTCATTTATCGAGTGGGTAGGTGAACATCTAGAATGTATGAATTGTCTCCTCAGAGATAGAATGCATGGCCTGTAATGTAAGGTTTTATTATTAGAAAATGTAAGGTTTTATTATTAGAAAAAATGCATTTCATTAATTTATAATTTATGTTCCCTTATTTTTCAAAATGTAAGTAGTTGCTGTATACTGGTTTGATTTATTTTTTAAACATTAAATCAAAGCATAGAAGTACATAAATTTATGTTTCATAAAACAGTATCCATATATCAATATTAATGTAAGTGTGTATATTAACTAAATATTTCCTAGTTTCTGGACAAACAACTGCTTCTGACTAATTCATGTTGATTCAAAATTTTAAGAATTTTAGAACAATAGTTGTTCTCAAACTGTGTTCTATGGAACCAATTCTGTGTATTCAGTGGATTTCCTTTTCTGCTTTGCCTTCTCTTGGAAAAGCCAGGGAAAGGAGATGTAGGTATCACCAAAGACATACTCTACCGTCAGTGGGGGAGTTCGTATTAGGCTTGGTTCTACGGCTAAGAAATTTTAAGCTACCATTTAAGAATATCTGAGAGAAAACTAAAAAAGTTTTTGACTTCACAATACATGAAAAAAGTTTTTCACATGAAAAGAGAAAACTCACATTGTGGAAGTGTGAGAAAAGAATCTCTGAAGAAGTTCAAAACAAATAGATCAATGTAAACCTCTGCATGATATAGAACAACTAATTAAAAGAGAAAGTTGAAAAGAAGAATAGCATACTGGGAAGAAGCGCTTGTGACATTCTCATCCATAACAGACCACAGATTATTATTCATAGTAAATGTAGGCCTCTGAAACATAGAAACATATTAATATATGTATATACATATATATGTATATTGGTTTCTATTGAAATATGGGAAATACATCTAGACAGCAACTAACTAGTTGTAAAACAGCAAAGGATATTAAAAATAACTCATCAAAGAAGTGATTAATCAATAAATCTAAAATGTTAAACTCACTAGCAAACAGATGAAATATAAATGTGTCTAGTTTATAATCTATCAGACAGACAGAATGTAAAACAAACTCACTAATGTCAAGTGTTCTTGGGATTGTGGCAAAACAAGCAACATTTAAACTGTAGATTCAGGAGTTTTAACATCCTTTTTGGAGGATAAAATGACAATATCTTTCAGCTTTTGGAATATGCATTGGCCCTGATGCATTTCTAGTAATACATCTTTAAAATACTGCTGCATGCCATTCATTTGCTTAATTGTTTACTTGTTCATTTGGTTGTAGTGGTTTTACTACATTCCAGCAAATTCTTTCAAATGATGTGTTGTAATTCCTCTGCCCTTAATTGTTGATCAGACTTTGGGTTTTACTTTTAACAAAGCAAATGTGTTGGTGGTTGTGCTGGGCCTCTTAGGTGAGATCACAGTATGGAGAGTTTCTACCTGCCTCCTGCTGTAGGGGATTGCTCACGCTTAGAACTTCAGCAGCCATGGCACAAAAGCATTCAAGAAACCCATTTTGGAGGAGCGCTGAGGTCTCCACTAAGAACCAGACCCACCTACTGACCCTGTTGTGGGTCCTTAAGCCGAGGCACCGTCTTCAGATCGCTTCCTGTGTCTTGAGCGCACCCAGATGGCAGCAGATGAGAGACTCAAGCCAGAGCCAGCAGCTAAGCTGCTGCTAGTGTGACCAACAGGAGCCATGAGATAACTAAAGTTTGTCACTTTCCAAGGCCACTTAGAGCTTAATTTGTTATTGCTAAGTAGAGCTCCAGTGTGCAACTTGTTATTGTGGCATTATTTATAGTGGTGAAAAACTGGAAATGGTTTAAATTTCCATCAAGAAAGGCACAGTTGTATAAATTAGGGTTAATCCACATAGTAAAACTTTCCAACTATTAAATTAACAAATTATTCTGTAGCAAAAAGGTCTTCAGGAAATATTAAATAATGACATCACCAAAAAAAATGAGTTATATGATTTTTATTTTCATAGCGGGGTATCAAACGCAGGGCCTTGCACATGATAGGCAAGAACTCTACAGATGAGCTACAACCTAGCCCTGAGTTATACTAATTTTTATATTAAAATATACTTGGATATAGCTATGGATATAGATAGATAATTTACAGGTATACCTACTTATAGATGTTTACACTGCTATGTGCATAGCTTCTAGAAAATTCTACAGTAGAGGACAGGACTGAAAGAGCAAGTGAGCCGACTTTCTCTTCAGGCATTTATGTGTATCTGGAGTTTTTTCTTTCTAAGTATGTTTTGTACACCCATATTTACTTCTAAAATTTTATTTCTAAAAACATGAACTAATGAAAATATCTAATATAGTATATTTTAAGAGCTTTCATACTATTAGTTAAATGCCAAGAAGTACAAGAAAAGATATGGGATGAAAGTTGAAGGGCATTAAATTCTCTAGATTTATGGCTATAAATCACAAATAAATTCATGGTTACAGTTTTGATTCATGAGCAGGTAATTTTATATCATTCTATGGCTGTGGCCTAGAATGTCAAATTGGAAGTAGATCTGGAGAGCTGCCCTGGAAAAAAATGAGGATAACTTCTCTAAATCCACCCCTATTAAGGACAAAATTCAGAACTCACGCCAGATCCCAGAGATATGTAAGAACAGTAGATCAAAGGGAGTGGATAATGGTATTTGAATAAAAAGGAAAAATTGATTAGCTGGTAGTGATTATTAGGCAAGATTTAAAAAAGCAATATTAAAACAAGCAGAGAACATCCTTGAAGAAGCCATGGCTCAATGCATACCATCCAAGTCAGCCTTGAGTACAAAGATGAATAACTAATGATCAAGACAAATTTTAATTGGGGTTACAAATATTAATTGGCTCCATCTGGCTGAAAACCATTTTTGAGAGTATTAACGTCTCTCTTTCAAAGTTTTCTTTTGTTTTTAAAGGTAGGTTGTATTTTTTTATTTTAAAGAGAAAAATACAAAATTTCAAAACAACGTAATTTGTATTGTTATCTTTAAATTAGTTATTCAGAATACAAGATATTGGCACTTAATTGCCCAAACAATACGAGCACAAACCTTTCTTTTCAATGAACTAAGAGAAATTAGTAATATAACTATCTTGACTATCAATATATATATGGATTTTCCCTTCTTTTCTCCATTCCTCCATGCTATTTTCTCTTTCCTTTTGAAGTTTCTTCCAATTTTACAATATCTATTGTACATTTGGATCTTATTTACTCTTTCAGCTTCTCACACCAGGGGTCCAATATGATGTTTACATGTGTGTCTAGTTTATTTCACTTATGATTACGGTCTTGAGTTGCAGCCACTTAACTATAAAAGTCTCTTGTTTAGCCTGCTTTATCACTGTGTAGTATTCCATTGTGTAAAAATACCACATCTTTATTTATCCAGTCCTCAGTTGATGAGCATTTAGGTTATTTCCAAACACTTTTACAAATTGTTCTGCTATAAATATGGGTGAACATATATTGCTGTGCTATGATGTTTTTAACTCTTGTGGAAATATGTCCAGAAGGGGACTAGCTGGGTCAAATAGGACCTCTAATCCTAGATTTCTGAGGAATTTCCTCACTCATTTCCACAGTGGTTGCACCAGTCTACGCTCCCACCCACAGTGGAGAGGGTTTCTTCTTCTCCACAGCACCTCCAGCATTTGTTATAGGGTGATTTCTTGAAGATGCCATCTTTCCAGGGTGATAGAGCATCTCAGCACTGTTTTCATTTGCTTCTTGTGAATGACCAGTGATGCTGAACACGTTTTCGTATATTTATTTGCCATTTGTATTTGTTCATCTGGGAAATGTGTATTCACTTGAGATGCCCATTTTTGATTTAGGTCTTTGAATTTGGGGGTCTGTGTTTTTGAAATTCCTTATATGTTCTAGATACGAGTCTTTTGTCTAAGGTAGGACTGGCTAAAAGTTTTTCCCACTCTGTGGGTTGTCTTTTCTCTCTGTTTGTGATTTATTTTGATGTTCAAAAGCTTTTAAATAAAAGGAGATTCCAGTTGTTGATTCTTTGTGATAGTTCCTGTGTGATTTGGGTTTTATTCATGCCTACACCAATGTCTTCATGAGTGTTTCCTGTTCTATCTTACAGAAGACTTAATGCTTCTGTTTTAATTTTTAGATCTTTGATCCATGTCGTTTAGTTTAGTGCACGGAAAGATATGGATCCAATTTTAATCTTTGGCATGTGAGAGCCAGTTTTTTCAGGACAATTTATTAAACATCAATTTTTTTTTTTTGTACTGAGAATCAAACACAGGACCCTGAACTACCAGGCAGGTACTGTGCCACTGAACCATCTTCCCAGCCAGGACAATTTATTAAAGAGGCTATCCTTCTTCCAGTAAATGTGTTTGGCACCTTTATTAAAGATAAGGTCGATGAGTATGTCTGAAGTTGTTTCTGGATGTTTTAAGGTATTATATTGATCATTGGGTCTGACTTTTTGGCACTATCATGCTGTTTTTATTACAGTACATTCATAGTATAATTTCAAGTCGGGAATTGTGATCCCTCCCGCCTTGCCTTTGTTGTCCAGAATTCCCTGTGCTATTCTAGGCCTCTTCTGGTTCCACATGAATTTTTTTCTAATTCTGTGAGATATGCTATTGGAATTGCATTAAATCTTCATAACAGTTTGGTCATTTTCACTATATTGTTTCTTCCTACACAGGAACAAGGGTATCTTTCCATTTTCTGATATTCATTGAATTCCATTTTTCAGAATGCTATAGTTTTAAATGTAGAGGTATTTTACATCCTTCATTAGATTGATTCCTAAGTATTTCATTTTTTGATGCTATTTTGAAAAGTGTTATTTCCCTGATTTCTCTTTCAGTGAGTTTGTGTTGATCTAATATCCATTTCTGTCCAGCATGAACAGGTCCCCAAAACGAGGTAGCCGTGGATGAATGAAAAAGTAAGAAGAAAAAAAATACAAGAGACAATGTCCTGGGATCAGGGGCCTTACAGTTCTCCTGACTATAGCCCTGAATCAACTTTTCTATAACCTTTTATTGTGGTAAAACAAAAGAGGCACCTGGGCCACTGGGTGGATAGTAACCCTTTTAGCAAGAACAATACAACTCAATTACCATAGGCATGAGACTTGACTAGATAGCTATCCTTCACCATTCCTTTTCTACATAACACAGCAAAACATTTAGTGTCTGCGCCAGGGCTTACAAAGCTTTTGTTCGACTTCCTCCAGAACACAACAACCTAGGTCCAGTTATACCTAAGGCAATACATTGAAAGATTCACTAAAGAATGCCCTTCTCCACAAGTTTGTTATTTGTGTATAGGAAGGCTATTGATTTTCAAGTGTTGACTTTGTATCCAGTTATGCTACTGAATTTCCTTATTAAATCTAGCAGTGTTTTAGTGGAGTTTTGGGGTTCTTTTACGTAAAGTATCATGTCTTCTGCAAATAATTTAACTCCTTCCTTTCCTATAATTATCCTTTCTATTTCCTTGTTTATCCAGAGGATCAGAGAAACATTTTATTTCAAAACTGTATGAGATATATTTTTACTCATATGGGTGAATTATTTACAGCTGGTATACAGCTAAAGAGTGATTTAAAAAAAATAAAAGAATGAAAACACATTAACAAGCACACATACATTTACAAAATAACAGAAAAACAATAAAAGCAATACTGAAATTCAGAAAAGGTGATAGAAAATTAACAATGGTTGTTGCATTACATATTGATTTCTTCAAAGTGGTTACTCAGGAAGACAAATATAGATATGTAAGAATGATCAAAAGCTTAATCATTAACTGTTCCTTTCAATAAAGTGATAGAAGTCAGTAACTATGCTAGCTATCCTGTATGTATATATATACATAATTTCCACTTCTTTCTTTTCTCTTTTCCCTCATCCCCGTTGCTCTTTACTTTTGAGCAGTTTCCTTTCTTTCCTTTTTCTTTCTTTCTCTTGTCTAATGGTGCTAACTAAAATTTATAGGACTATATTGAATAACCGTGGAGAGAGTGGTTATCCTTGTCTTGTTCCTGATTTTAGAGAGAAAGCTTTCAGATTTTGTCCATTTAGTATGATGTTGGCTGTTGGTTTCTTATAGATGGATTTTATCAGATTGAGATAAAGACCACCTATTCAAATTTTATGTAGGGTTTTTATCATGAATGAGTGTTGTGCTTTATCAAAAGCTTTTTCTGCATCAGTTGAGATGATCTCTTTTTGTCCTTCACTCTGTTCATGTGGTGTATTATATTTACTGATCTACATGTGTTGAACCATCTCTGCATCCCTAGGATGAATCTTCTTGATGATGTGCTGAGTTCTGTTTGCCAGTATCTTATTGAGGATTTTTGCATCTATGTTCATTAGGGAGATTCGCCTATAGTTCTGTTCCTTAGTTGGGTTTTTGTCTGGTTTTAGTGCTTTCTTCTCTGGTTATGCTTGCTTCCATGAATAAATTTGGGAACACTGTTTCCCTTTCAATTTCATTAAAGAGTTTGAGAAGTGGTGGTGTTAGGTCTTCTCTAAATTTCTTGTAGAATTCAGCTGTGAATCCATCAGGGCCTGGGCTTGTCTTTGTTGGTTTTGTTTTCAATTAGATCTTTGATTTCATTGACTGATATTGGTTTATTTAGGATTTTTATGTCTTCTTGATTCAGCTTTGGTAATTTGCATATATCTAGGAATCTCTCCATTTCTTCTGAATTTTCCATCTTATTAAAATGCAGCTTTTCAAACTACATACAGACGACCTGGATTCCTGCAGGGTCCTTTGTGATTTTGCACTGTCCATCCCTAACCCCATGTGTCTGCATCTCTCTTCCCTATCTGATCAGGTGGAGAAGGGTTTGTCAATTTTATTCAGTCTTTCAGAGAACCAGTGTTCAGTTCAGTGACTTTTTTGTATATTGTAGTATCCAATGTGTTAACTTGTGCTCTGATATTTATAATTTCCTACCTCATAAGAGATTTTGATTTAGCCTGCTCCTTTTTCTAGAAGTTTCAAGTTCACCATTAAGTTGTTTATTTGCACTTGCTCTGTTTTCCTGATACGGGTATTCACTGCTATAAATTTCCACCTTAGGGCAGTCACATAAGTTCCAGTAAATATACTGTCACTATCATTTCATTACAGAAACTGTCTAATTTCTTCTTTAATTTCATCTGTAACCTGTTGGTTTTTCAGAAGACTGCTATTTAATTTCCATGTGTTTATGAAGTTCTTGTGCTTCCTTGTACCATTGATTTCCAATTTCATTGCACCATGGTCTGATAATATGCATTGGATAATTTCAATTTCTTTGCATTTACTTAAGCATGTTATATGAGCTAGTATGTGGTCCATTTTGAAGAATATCCTATGTGAAGCTGAGAAAAATGTGTATTCTGATGTTGTAGGGTGGAACACTCTGTAGATATTTACTAAGTCCTTTTGTTCAAAAGTTTGTTTTGGTTCTAATACTTCATTGTTGATTTGTTGTCTAGTTGATCTTTTTGTGACAGTGGGGTATTGAGGCCCCCTAATACAATTATTTTAGTATTTTTCTGGTTTTTCATGCCTGTTAATATTTATTTATCATAGTTTGTTTCACTGATATTTGTTGCACATGTATTTATGACTGGTAGCTCTTTCTGTTGGAATGTTCCTTTACAAGGATGTAGAGATCTTATTTATCTCTCTTAACCTATCTTGGCTTGAAATTCACTTTATCTGCATATAGAATAGCTACCCTTGCTTTTTCTTGTGTTCCTGTTGCATTTGAGTCATGAATTCAGTCTATGAATTTCTTTTTGAGTTAAGTGTGTTTCTTATATGCAGCACTCTGTTGGATCTTGCTTCTTGCTCTATTCTGACAGTCTGTGATTTTTGATTGGTGAATTGAGACCATTATCATTGATGGTTATAATTGATATGTATTGACATCCTTATCCACTTTATTTTCCTATTGTTGGCTCTCCCTCTTTTTTTCACTCCTTCTGTTTAATTGTTTGCCTTGCCTGGTGGATTCTTTCTGTTGGGGTTCATGGAGTTATAGTCCATGTTATCTCTTTCTAAAATGTTCTTCAAAATATTTTGGAATGCTGGCTTGGTGGTCATAAATTTCAGACCTTCTTTGTCAGGGAAGTATCTTATTTCTCCATCAGTTTTGAAAATTTGGATGGAAACATCAATCTGCTTCAAAGATTGTTTTCCTTTAAAGCTGGAAACACTTTAAGTTTTCTTTGACTTGAGGGTTTGTGCTGAGAATCAGCTGTGATTTTGACAGGCTTTCATTTATAAGTGATTTGTTTCTTTTCCCTAACAACTTTTAAGATTCTGTTTTTGTGTTCATCTTCTGGACTATAATATATCTGGCTGTATTTTTTGTATTGTGGCTAATTGGAGTTCTATATGGCCACTTAACTGTATGTCACCTCCTTTTTCTCTACCAGGGAATTTTTCTGCCATATCTGTGAATATTTTTTTTAACATCATTTGTTATGTCCTGCTTTTTCATTGACTCCAATCTTAAGTTATTCTTCTTTGCCTCATCTTGAAGCTACTGTATTGATTTCTGATGGTCCCCTTGCTGTTTTTAAGAAATGTTTCTTTTCATGATCACTAACCTCGAGCCTGTCTTCTATGTCTGAGATCCTCTCCTCACACTGGCTTAATCTGCTGTGGAAACCTTCAGTGGAATTTTACTGGATAAGGCTTGAATCTGTCTTATGGTTTCCACTTCTCTCCTACACTGAGCATTCATGGCTTCCATAATTTTCTTAAACTTCTCTAAGTTTTGGTCTATATATGCTCTAAAATCACTAAGCATCATTTTCACTCTGGACACCGTCTCTGCAGTCACCTGAGAGATTATTTCTGATTTGATTTTTTCTAGAGCCTCGTTCATTTGCTTTGTTGTTAGCACTTCAGAGAGGCCGGGGGGGGGTGGCTTTCAGACTGTCCCACCTTGGGCATCCTGCGTTTGCCTTTGGTAAACTGGATATCTGGGGATGCATCTTGTTTGAGCGTCTTCTAATTTTCTTTTCTTTTTTTTTAGTTTAATTTCTGGGGTGATAGTTGTAAGTTTCCCATGGTGGATCACTTTATTGCTAGTATATAGAACCTTTAGAAAATGACTAATTCTCTAATTCTCTGATTTTGGGGTTCTGAGTTGGTTGCAAGATCCCACCTCTTCAATTTGTTGAAAATAAGAAGTTGCTGCCTGTTTGGCCCAGTGCCTGCTTCTTTGGCACTGTGTCATAGTATTTTCTGTGCCCTCTAGTCAATCTCAGTCCTGAAATACCAGGAAGAACAACTATTTAGAACAATTATGTCACTTTTGGCTATAGTGGTATTATCAGAAGTGACAATACCATTAAGCATAGCCTAGAAAATGATACACTGAGCTCATCATTAATTTTCCACATTTAACCATATGAACTAGATTTGTGGCTATATAACAAAATCTAAAACAAATCATAAAATTATATGGCATATATAAGGCCTTAATACATCAAATTTGCCCTCAGGAGTTAAAATTTAAAATGGGTTAGGGAGAAAATAGAAAGTGGAAGAAGAAGAAGAGATTAGAATTAAGGCTGGTGTACAAAAGGGGATCATGGTAACTTTGGGAAACTGGTGCACAAGACTGGCAGGAGAGAAAGAATGAAGAGATAGGAAGAACAAAACAGAACTGCAACCCCAAAGAGACTAGAACCCAAGTTCACACTCATATAAAAACAGGCTCAACGATGAAGGAGATGAAAGCAAAAAAGATAACAAAACAAAGCCAACACTACCACAGCAAAAGCAAATAAGAGAGAAAGGATAAAGAAAAAAAAAAAAAGGTGAAGTCTGCTGTTGTCTCTGGTAGATGTAAGGAGACAGAGTCCCAATCCATTTTGATTTATCACAGCAAGCTAGTAGCAGGGTAGTGGATAATCTCAATCAGTCTTCACCTTCTGGTTGAGACCAGATCCATTCTACTTTCAGCAATCAACATACCTTCTGAGGGCCTGAGCCCAGCTGGGAGCCATTAGATGGATGAGTTCTGAGCTCAGTCAACCCCTCTCCAAGATGGTTCCCAGTCAGTCGTTCTCTTGCATGAGATGACTGGGCTCTCAGCATTCACTGCTAGGTAATGCAGTCCTTTACATCTGCTACTTCCTTCCACTGCTACATCTCTCCAGTTACCAGCAGTCATGGTGTGTCTGCAGGTTTGGATTGCTCCTCCTGCACAGTGAGTCCCATCACAAGAAGAAGTTGCCACTGGTTATCTCCTTTGAAGTTTCTCTCTTCACTCTTTCCATGAGCTTCAATTCACACTTTAGATAGATCCTTCCTGGGTCCAGGAGACCCACTTCCTGCCTTCCTGTCTTCATCTCATTGCTATATTCTAGTGTCAGACAGTGACTCTCAGAGAGGCTGTCCCTCTCTGCTGCTTACCACTCCACCATCTTGGTGTTCCTTCTTTAAAGTTTTCTTAAAAACATTCCAAAAAAATATTTAAGTTTGGTTTATAGATTTTTTTCTTATTTAAATTATTCTTATCTCTGATGTAGGCATATTATAAATGGAATTAACTACATTACTAATGCTCTCAATCTGATTTTACTGGCACACGGGGCTGATAACTAGGAATCAGCATGTATGTCATTTAAAGCAAAATACACTTATAAAGAAACTAAATTGCATGTCCAAATAAACACATTTATTCTTGCACTTTATTTATTATCCTAACTAGCCAAAATGTAGGTCCCTGACTGCAGGTCTTTATAAATAGAATAGTTTCAAGGCAGTTAATCTGCTTCTTGGAATAAAAAACTCACACTTGATGAAAGAACTGGCAAGAAGAGCCCACAATGTTATGATGTATTCTTTCATTTATAACTCCTGGATTTTAGGCCTGGAACTAGACATTTGTGGGGCACTGCATGCATTTCTACAAGCTATTCATATGCTAAAAGTAATTGAGAGCTTTTAGCTCTTTCAGATGCATTGCTGAGGGATCACTTGGATTGCTGCACAGTCCAACCGATTTATCTACTGAGGCAAGTGAACCATGAGCATTCATTTGGTTCCTGTTGGCTGGAAGTCCTCTGATGAGACCAGGCCTTTGGATCTGGTAGTGGATTAGATAAGAAATGCTACAGTGCATGAGCTCAGAAATTTATATGAAATAATGAAGGGAGAGGGTGATGAAGTTCAAATACCAGAAGTCTTTCCAAGAATCCCCAGTGGGACTTTTTCCTCAGCTTACATTAGCTTATATTTTCCTTGAAATGTTTCCAAATTCTGTGCTACATCAATCAGAAATCAACTTACCATAAATGGGTCTTTCTTCTTCCCGCTGTTTATCAAATGTGCTACAAGGACTTGACACCTACTGAGAACCTGCCCCTGACCACTTCTACACTGGGTGTCAGGTCTCCTTTGTCTTTTAGCTTCTGATTACAATTACTTTCTGATCTATTTAGTGGGAAACAAATCTTAGGTATTCCTTCTCTTGTGACTTTGGATTATTATTTGAATTAATTATAGTATCACTTGATTTTTACATTATTTATTGCCTAACTACACAGAATGCTTTAGGTGCATTTTTTCATATTTTCTTTCTGTTCTTTCCCCCCTTTTTGTGAGGGCTTTTACAGTGTCATATACATAGGAAATCTTTGTATATATTTATGGTTTTGCAATTTGAAGTCTGTAAAACACTGCCTTCAGAAACTTCACAACTTAATTGGAAGAGAACAAATATGTACAAGGCACCCCTAAAACCTTTACTGACAATCACATAAACAGATGAAAGGGAAGTATCTCTAATTAAGAACAAGAATATTTTCATCATGCAATTACTCTTTCCAATAGCCATGCAATGTGACAGATATTGCTGTTATTTCTATGTTGTGGTTTAGGAAACCAGACTGAGATTGGTAAACAATTTACTTAAAGTATACTGATTTTAAGGGGTCAAGCTGACTCAAAGCTAGGTTAGTTGAGTTCTGTCCTGTGGTCTAGATCAACAGTAAACAACATTAAAGAGACTGCATTCATGTCCTACAAAGCAAGAAAACTACTAAGGAAACATGGAATGATGGAAACATGTGGGAATAGTTTGCAAACTGGATAGAATTCCTAGATGAGGGATCACCGAAAGGAGAAAAGCAGGAAGAATGCAGCCCTGAGAAATAGTAGATGCAGTAAGTGGAACAAGAAAAAGCCTTTGCCATTAAGGCTGTAGAAATATTTATAGTTGGTATCCAATCTCCTCATATTTTCTATCCAGCCAAACAGCAATAAAGGTATGTGGAAAAAACATATATATTAAATTACTAGGTGTCAGATTTCTGATTTGATAACACTTGGTGTAAAAATAACAGTTATTATTACTCTTCATTTATCTAGCTCTGAGAGTGTACACGGCACAGTATAATAGGTAGAATTTATCAGGGGAGGGAAAAGATTTGTGCCCCAAGGGCTTTGTGGAGTACAAGCTCCAGTGGAAAACTGCAACACCTGAGAATCAGGGCTCTGCAATCACAGAGACCTGTCCTCCCTTCTCCTGCACTGCTTGTGACTACCATGCGTGGTCCCATTGCAAGTGGCACTTTTCTTCTGAGGGATGATAATCTAAAGAGGATTTAATCTGTCTTAGTATCTAGAGAGAAGCTAATTGAAATCTTTTCCTAATATTATATTCCTCACCTCACTGCATGTGAAAAAAGAAAGCAATTTTAGCCTTAAATCCTGTTCCTGATCTTTTGAATAGTGGACAATGTTCAGTTATGAGTCGGGAAGATCCTGCTTCTGGGAGCAAGAGCAGAGGAATGATGTTTTCCCTCAGGGTTCCCAGGAATACAAGTCCAGGCTCAGAAAACCTAAGTGTATAAACTATAGTTTGCACATCAGGTAGGAAATATAGACACATAAAAGCCCAAAGTGTGCACTGACACTCAGATACCGAGAATATAACCAAGAGAAGACAGGTGAGCAAAATAAAAAGTGAAAACAGAAAGTCCCTTTGCTTAAACCAGAGCAGAGCCCTTCAGTCACTTATGCACTTGTGCCTGAATGCAAGTTTCCTAAGTGTGGGCTCGGTCTCCACATTCCAGCGGTCATGAGCAGCACGTGAGATGGTCGGAGGAGACCTGACAGACCTTTGCAACATGGGAGGAGACAGAAAGGCTGGAAATCATATCTAGGACTGGCAGGGCTGGGATTGTACAGACACAGAGCAAACAGCCCTGGAAGCTCAGCAGCCCTTCTGGACTTACGCATAGGATTATAACCCAGAACTCAGTTGGTATTTATTTTGGTTGTTATATATTCCCTTTTATAAAAGGGTTATATTTTAATTTTTACAAAGAATTGATTTTGTGCAGATACCCACACCAAAAACAAATAAACAAACACAACAATCCCCCAGAACAGAGAAATCAACTACTCCATTTGAAGGAAAAAAGTGAACTACAGTAATTGGAACAAAGAATTTAAGAATGTCATGGTGCAGAATAAAAGCAATGAGTAAAATTTAGATTTAAGTTGAATTAAGTGCTATCAATTATTATGAAGATTTAAGGCAAATATTAAAAGGAATTTAGGGCCAGGAATATAGCTTACTAGTGCAGAGGCTGCCTGGCAGGTGTGAGATCATGAGTTTGATTTCCAGTACCAAAAATATATAAACAATAAAAAAAGGAATTTAAAATTGGATGCAACATGGTAATCGAAAAAAAAACAACAGTATTTTAAAGACATTTTGAGGTAAGAGAGGCTAGGCAGAGACTAAAATCATTTTAAAGCTCATCTATCATTTGAACAAATATTTATTGAGCCTCCATGTGGTATCAGACTATATTGGGAATCAGGACATAGCACAAAGTAATGTAAAACATGTTCTAATCCTCATACCATCCTAACATGTACAGTAGAAAATAACAAGTATATAAACACACAATAGAATGTCTAGCTATGAGCCAGTCAATGAGAAATAAGCCAGAGTTAGGGTCAGGGGATATGCAGGGGGAGGGATTGCAACTATTTTAAATATAACATGCTTGGAAAATCTCTCCAAAGGTCATCTTTGGACAAAGTCTTTGAAAACAGTAGTTATTCCAAAGAAAAGCCTTCCCAGAAAAGCCCTCTGTGCATGAGAGGCCATGAGGCAGCGCTGAGTTTGGCTTGTCTTAGGAAAGAGAGAATCAGAACCACAGAATGAGAGATGGCGGATGATTCTGAAGATGTAGAAATATTCCACAGAAATAAGAACCAGTGGATGTGGGAAATTATGGAAAGACAGAAATGAAAGATTGTATGTATTATTTCCACTAATCCTTCCCACTCCTCTATCACCTTGAGCTCAGATTCTGGGTAAGTTTTAGCGTGGAATTGTGATGGGGAGACTGGAAAAGAGGGAGATGTATAAGGAAGACGAGGGGTGGCACTGTCAGGAATCTGGAAAGAGGAAGTGCTGAAAATTCACTGAAGGGATCTATGAGAGGACAGGAGGGACAGAAAGCCAGAGCACTGGGTGGGGGAGCTCGGAAGGCGTGTGCATTCAGGATGCAAGTGGTTCAAAGACTGGCACTGCTATCGGAATGATACAGAATCTCCATATAATATAAGGGAAATATTATAACTCCCAACCTCCTCGATGTCTGATGGACTGAGGTCGTGTTTTCCAAAATTGAAGAATTAATTCTAAGGAATAGTGGAAGTTCAGAGTAGAAATACTTATTGAGGAAAACATAGCTCCTTCCTAAGAGAGACAGGAGGGAACCCAGAAAATGGATTGCCCATGAATACACTTCCTAAAGGAAATTTTATAGAGCAAAATCACAAGGTGGGTGCAGAATCACAAGTCAGCACAACATGGGGCAAAACTATGGGCAACCAATTCGATTGCAGGTATAGTTGCTTAGGTGATGTTGATCCAATGGGGAAGCCAGTCATGTAGCAAATGTAATGGAGAGAACAAAGACTCGTCCTGGAGCGGTGGGTCAAAGGTGTCTTGGTCTCCCACCCAGGCAACTGATGCCTACTTAGACGGTGGGTCACTATTGTTTATCCTGAGAGAAAGCGAATAGCTGTAGTAGTTTTGTCTTTGTCTTGAGGTCTTGTCTTCAGCAGATGAGCCACTACTCACAGTTGGAATATGTTCCCGTCTTCTGCACTGACTTTTTTTGAGGGCCCAGCCCTGTCTAACCAGCTATAATATTTCTAGTTAACTTAGCTGCCTATAACATTACCATGTAGAAACCAGGAGACATAGTATAGAAAGCAGAAAGTAGGAGCACAAAAATCCAAGAGAAACACGGAGATGTCCATTCTGAAACTGAAAACTAAAACATATTTCCAGAAGCTGTGAGTGGTCCAAGAGTTCCCTGAGCTTTAGTAAATCCCGTGAGTGCTGAGAATGCTCATCAGAGGCAAAGATCTGTTGGTCATTGCTGACTTAGGGGTGGACAGTGAGAGAGGAACTCCTTGATAATGACAGGGGAAGGCCGTGCAAAGTTTAAAGCAAACTTTTAGTGTAAGAAATACGCTGTAGGAGGGTCACTTCCACCGCAGCCCTCCTTGATTCTGGTGTATCACACCCTTGCGGGTCCTGTGGTGGAGCGCAGGGGGCAATCATCCCTCTTTGTTTTAGCGAGTCACACACAGGAGACAAAGCAGCCCCTCTGCCTTACAGGAAGGCTGAGCTGGGCAATTAATTTGAAAAAGAGAAAAATTAAGAGGCCAACAACGGGGCTCCTCAATCAGTAAAAGGCAGGCATAGCTACAGGGAGGGAGAGCAGGGACCTTTATTAGTCTAGCAATGGCCTGCGCACGTTAGAGAAAATTTATTCTAATAAATAAATATTTACACTGTGCTTCGTTTGTAGTTGTGTGTTTTAAGTTTGTCTGCATCAAGAAAAATCAAAATTGCCCTTTGAAATTTTATAGAATAAAAGAAGAAAGTAATGCCATACTTTTGGAGCAAGAGAGAGTGTAGGACAGCTCCTGCATGAGGAAGAATGTATTTCCTCTGCAATTGTAAAAACGTGATATAATTGTTCACTGAGAGAAAACCTAATCCTTGGTGTGCTCCTTTCCTTCCTCATGTGACCCTTGTCTTAACTGTACGCGGTTGCAGAACTGATGTGCACTAACATTCTTTTTTCTTTTTTAAATATACCAGAAAGGAAGAAAACAAAAATTCCATTGTGATAACACGCAGCCAAGATTTAAAGGTTGTGCTGGACTTGCAATTGAAATGCAAATCACTCTTTGCAAACAGCCTCCCACTGAGGCCCAAATTTTTACAGATCAGGTTCTGCCATCCTGATGAGGAATCATTGAGCAGCATTTCCCAGGATTCACAAATCAGTTGCCGTCTAAGGTATCATTTTCTACGTTATAATTGTAACTTACCAAAGGGAAACTTTGTCACAAAAGACAGTATCCTGTGCTTCCATTATTTTTCCAGCTGCATGCGACTGAGGATTCTTTCACACACAATAAAAATACACACATCACGACCTCCCTCTCTGAAACACACACTCCTTGAATATAAACATTTTGAGAATATTGGTGTGCTTTTCTTCCTCTTCTTTTTTAGATGTGCAGGTGGTAAAATACTGGCTGCCATGAACTGCAGACAATAAATAAAAATTACCAGCTTCTCATGGCTGCCTGATAGAAATGTGCCAGCTCGGGGAAGCTGATTCTCCAGGCGAGGGATTCTCTGGGCAAGAAGTCTGCAGCTAGTAAGGCTCACATGCTGTGCACTCCTGCTGGGGCAGACCGAGTTCATCAAGGTCAGGGGACACTAGCAGCCCTAGGAAAGAGAAGACCCTTGAAACCCTGAAAGCTTACCTATTGCTCTTAACATCAGAAAAAAAAACGATGTCAGAGAAGCAGTATCACATGTGGGCGGGGAAGACAAACAAAAAGGTTGAGAGTTTAAAAGCTAAAGGTGGGAGAAGAAATTAAATCAGTAAGTAAGGCTGTGTTGTCAGGAAAGCACCAGCTAATACCATTAAATTTGTTTTTGTTCCAGACCTTTGCGAGTCATCTGTTAGTGCAGCACTCGCGGATCCCCACCTCCTCACACGCGAAGGTTCCGGATCAGTTTCTTAGAATGAGATCTGAGAATCCTGCTACAGAAGTACACAGGGAGTTTGTGTTATAGGAGTTTTTGAGGATTCATCTCCCGAGATGATTCTAATTTATTACATCCAGGACAGGGGCCAGAAATCTGTATTTTCACAGCCACTCCCCACCCCCAGTTGTGCTAGGCTTGTGATGACACACGCTTGGAATCCCTGAGAGGCTGAGGCAAGAGGATCAGGAATTCAACATCCTGGACAACTTGGCAATTTAGGGTAAGACCTTGTCTCAAAACTAAAAAAAAAAAAAAAAAACATTAAAAAGAGGACTGAGGTGTAACTTATTATAGAGGTTCTGGGTTTAATACTCAATACTACAAAAAAATGTCTGAGTCCCTCGGTTGATTTTTTAAAATAGAGTTAACTTTTTGGAATAGGTTTTGGTACACAGGAAAATAAAACAGAAGCTACAGAAATTTTCCCGCACCCTCTGCCCCCATGCTCGCCATGCCTGCCACTGTCAGCATCTCCCCACCAGACTGGCACAGGTGACACATGTGCAACTGCTGGGCCTGTGCTGAACAACTGTGACCCCTCCAGGCCATAGTTTATCTTGTGGTCCACTCTACTGTTTTACATGTGCTGCGTTTGCACAAATTTATAGCAACATGCAGCCGCTGTTATATCATTCAGAACAGTTTCACTCCCTAAAAGTCCCCTGTGCTCCCCATCTGCACCACTTCTTGACCTCTAACACCTGCAATCACTGACCTTCCCACCATCTTTCTTAGTTTTGCCTTTTCCAGAACATCATACACTATCATTAGAATCATATGCTATGCAGCTTTTTCACACTGGCTTCATTCACTTAGCAATGTGAATTTCAGCTGCCTCTATGCCTTCTCATGGTTGGAGAACTCAACTCCTTTTAACATTGAATAATATTCCTTGATCTAAATGTACCACAGCTTTGTTCATTTCTAGAAAATTTTTATCCACATTAAAGTTTGAGAACCAATTTAGTAGATCAACTAATTGTCTTCCAGACTTGAAGCTTGATAAATCCGCATGTTAATCAAGCATACCACTATGAAAAATTGAATCCCTTAACCAAGAATGTCTATTTATCATCTGTCTATCAACATCATCATCATCTATCTCTACTATTTATGTATGTCTGCAAAAACAGAAGAGAAAATCCTCCTCCAGAGAAGATTACTATCTAAATTTAGACAGGGACTATTAGAAATCCTTCCCCTCAAGTGTTTGTTCAAAGGTGCTATATATGTGGTGAAGTCCGAGGTCACAATTGACATCTTCCTGGTGGAGGACAATAGGTGATTCACATAGCTTCAGTCTTCTCTCTGCCACAGCAAGAGAGAGCTGAGCAAGAGAAGAGCACAGGGAGGGAGGTGATTCCACCTTCAGTGCTGGCATGAGGGACAAGGAAGAGCTGAGACACAGGTCATGATGACCCTTGGGCTGTGCCAGCTTCCTTGGTGACACAGAGGCAGAGAAGCATGTGTGAGAAGAGCAGGAGTTGAGAAGACGAGGAAACTAGAGGCTTGGAATTCTGATCAAAGAGAACACGCCTGGGACCTATGTGAAATCAAGGAAGCTGATTGGAATGGTTGTGTCCCTGGACTCCCAGACTCTTAAGTGGAAACCTAATGCCATGGCCCATGCAAGAGCACTGAGCTGTGGAACCTTTAGGAAGTGATCAGATCAAGAGGACAGACAGAGGCCCCGTGAATGGGACTAGCACCCTTATAAAAAAGTAGTTAGGCTTTTCTCTCCCAGTGGTGTGAAAGAAAAGTCACCATCATGAAGAATCGACCCTCACTAGATAGTGAATTTGCAGACACATTGATCTTGGACTTCTCCCTAACCTGTGCAACTCCAAGAAATAAATTTCAGTTGTTTATAACCCACCAGTTTATGGTAGTTTCTTACAGCAGCCTGAACAGATTAACACAGAGTCTGAGGAATCTTATTAGTCATAATCAGAAGAATTGCAACATTGTTCAGATCAATATTTAACTCTTTGAAAGTTGGAGAGACTGGATTTTTTCCCTCATCTTCATTGGCTGTATAAAATTTTTATGCATGGAAAATTGTCTATATACTTGTTCACATATTTTATTTGACACTCTTCTTTATAATAACCATTTATTTAAGTACTTGAAATAATTTCTTTCATTTTGTCTTCATTTTTAAGTTTTCAATATTTTCATTTGTACATATCCAAATCAACTAAGTTTCACTTTATATTCTCTTTTATTTCTATTGAACTTAAGAAATGTATACAATTGAAAAAATCCAAATATTCCCAAGATTTTCTTTATAATACCATAATATTGCCTAGTATTTTTCTTTTGTGGTATGAATCTCACCTTTTGTTCCTTCTGAATGGCTAATAAATTGTATACTCAACTTTCAGCTATTCACAAGTTAAGAACTAGTATAACATGCTAGGTATAGCTGCTAGTAATTCCTTAATGACCTTTGCAAATTAGCCCTTTCCTCTCCATAAAACTTTAATTTTAATAAACTATGCAAAGCATCAGCATATAATAATATTCACTTTCTTTGCAAAAAGAGGGAGTTTCTTTCAATAACTTTGATTTAATGGACCTTAGTATTCATACCTACAGATTTTAGTCAATTTTATGTTATTATAACAAATATTCAAGGCTGAGTCCTTGATAAACAAAAGAGATTTGTTGATCTCACTTCCCCAGGGCTTGAGCACATGGCATTGGCATTGGCTCATTTCTACTGAAGACCTCGTGCCAGATAAAGCCCAATATCAGCAGCATGTGTGAAATGGAAAACTACGTGACAAGACTGGAAGCCAAAGGAACTGAGAAGTCAGGCTCACCGTTACAGCAATAGTCTCATGAGAACTAGCTTTCAGGTCTCCCAAATATTTTAATCCTTTTTGAGGGTGGTGTCCCCAGTAACCTAAGGGTCTCTTACTACAGTTCATCTCTTCAAGGTCCTTCTGCATTTTAATATTGCCACACTGGGGACCTAACTTCCAACACATGAACCTGTGGGGGCAAACCCACATCTATACCATAATATCAGGCATTTGTTTTAGGTGATTCTCAAAGGAGTTCTCAACTTTGAGATTTGATTATATTTATGAACATCATACTAACTGAAAATAGAAATCTACCTAATTTTCCTATACTGTACTTCAGGGGTCAATACTGCATTTTCCAGGCCATGTCTGGCCGGTAGTGAGTTTGCATAGGACCCTTCAGCTAAGAATGATTTTTACATTTCCAAACAGTTGTTAAACAATTGCAACTGGGAATTTTTTTAAAGATTCAGAGATCATTAGTGCAAAGCATAAAGTATTTCCTACTTAGCCCTTCATAAAATCATCTTGTTGCCTTGTGTTTTAGTCAGCAATCATAGCTTTTGCTATCATGAATCCATTTCCAGAAATAGCACCAGCAAGGGCTGCTATGTGTGCCATGTTCCTTTCTTCTGGCAAAAATTTAGAATACATTTCCTAGTCTCCTTCACAGTCGGGGCTTGCAGAAGGGGATGCAAGTAACTTCTAGACATCTACTAACCCACCCCAATTCCAAGATCCATCACACTGTTTCTTTATTATAGAAAATCCAACAGAAGACAGCAACACTTTAGGAGATGACTGAGTTACTGACTATTCAGGTGGTAGACTGCACACTGACAAAGTATCACACTGATCTTCATCTGATTAAAATAAACTGGTGTTGGTTAGTACTGTGAAGTGATGGAATTCTTTACTATAGCTGTTAGTGTGCACCCTAATTAATGGTCCCACCACAGCCCAGAAAGCACTAGGAATAAGAGCACTGATACTGATAAACACATACTTGCAGCATCTCATTGTTAGGCCACCACCAATACAGAGCAAAGATTTAGGGAGATCAGAGATCTCTGTCCATTTGCTGGTTACTTGGGGAATATTTTTTAATAAAAGATTATTCTGATTAAAGAGTGACTATCAAATAAATGCAGTGTTACTGTTTGTTAGAATATCAGCATTCTTCGCATTGAGTCTCCCCTCCTCCTACTCCAGCACTGTTGCTTTTCGGAAATGACTTGTTCGAAGTGACTTTAAGCACATTTCACCTTACTGATCACAAGGCTTAGTTCTGAAGACACGTGAAGAAGAAAAACACTCTTTGTATTCACTTCAACTGGGAAAGTTACAATAATCTGCATAAGTGTCTACACGGAGTACTTCTGTGACAAGATGGAAGGGTGCTCATCACTAGGGAACAACTGTCCTACAAGGGAGGAGGTGGGACTATGACTGAAGTAGTCGTTCTAGGTTTGAATTCTTACCACACCATTTATCAGCTGAGTGAATTTTTAGGGTCTCAGTGTCTCTGTTCTTCAGTTTCCTCCTTTATACATAGGAGAAAATAATAATGATTATATCTATTGCATAGGATTATACTAAAGCTTCAGTGGCAAGTTTTACCTTTCACATAAAACACTGCTATCACATTCTAAATATTTGTTTATTGCCATAATGGGTGTGAGTGTTCCCCAAAGTGTGTTACAGGACACTGTCAGGAGGAGGGGGAACCACTAAGAGGTGAGACAGAATAGGAGAGCTCCCAGTTTCCGGAGCCATGGCTTCTAACAGGATCATGGGAGTCTGGTCTCTTCTACTTTCTCTTTTGTTTGTGATCATGATGTGACTGGACTTCCTCCACCAAAGGTGCACTACCTTTTCACAGGTCCACAACTATTGGGACAACTAAGCATGGGTCAGACCTCTGAAACTAAGAGTCATAACAAACCTTTCCTTTTTTAACTAGTTTAGTTCAGGCATTTTGGTATAGCAACAGAAAAATAACAAATGAAAGGAAAAAAAGAAAGAAGAAAACTAATAAATGTATTCTTACTATTACATGCATACAAAATAAAGGAATTAATCCAAAATGCAAGGTTTAATGTTTGAAAATCTCCTTGTCATTTCAGTAAGGCATTTTTATAAACAAATTCCTAGTATATTCATCTTTGTTTGAGTTATTCAGTTATTTGTTTGAGTAAAACTTTGAGATCAGGTTTGAATTACAGATATAACTACAACAAGAGGGTAGGGTGTAGAGGACAGTCTACTTAGATACAATAATGGGAGAAATACACAGAAGTAGGACAGTATGGAGTACCTTTATACTTCTTGTTTTACTTTATTTCGTGTTATGAAAACCTTAGAAATCAAATGCATATGTTTGTCTTCTCTAAAGAAAAGAAGCAAAATAGTGCAAACTATAGGTCTGTATAATCCTTCTTTTTGCTTGGATTTGCAGGAAAAGAAGCAAGAAGGAAATCCATGACCAAAATAAAAATTAGTCAACTTTGGAGAAAATCCTTAAATTGCTACTGGATTTTAAAAGAAATTGCTTACCAGTAAACAGCATTCCCAGTCTGGATTATCCTGAGAATCTAAGTCTTTGCATATTACTTTTAAAGTCAGTCTATCTAGGTTTCCTTTGTTAAACTTTATACTGTAGCTGCTCAGAGAAAAGCAAGAGGAAAGTAACTCTGTTCTTATACAGTGTATTTTTGAAAAGCTTGCTTTATTTTCTTCAAGGAGAAGATACTTTTGTCAGAGGGCTTGTAGTCCCTTGTTTGTAGTTTCTTAAACAAGTGATAGTATATCACAAAGAAAAATATATTCAGCTACCATATGCAATATGAACACACCAGTTCCTGCTGTTAATTCAGAATTCCTAGTCCATCCTGAATGTTTTATAGCCTAACATAGTGAAATGAAAGGAATTTTATATATTTTAGTTCTGTCCCTCTGCTGGCAGTGGAAGTAAATCCCAAAGTACTTCAGCAGGTGCTATTAATATGCAAATAACAGAGAATACACTATTTCTAATAGACCTCCCAACTGCATGGGAGGCGACGCTGTTGGAGCAAATTAGCTTTCTGTAATTTGCATGCTTTTCACAACCTCCTGGGATTATATTTTAGATCAGAGACAATAAAAGCATATGTAGTTAGCTTAAAATGTAACTAATTTTAGACTTTGAAACAATTTTAACCTAACTTCTTTGTAGTGTTAAACAGCTATTTGCTGAGGAACTTTTATAACCATCTATAATTTTTATAGCATTGATTTGCTATGAATGGTTCCAACTCTCTAACATGAAAACAAATGTGAGAACAGATGAGGTGTATGGGTTTCCCAGTTGACTGAAAAGGCAGAAGAGGGAGAGGCTCCTTAGAGGTCGGAACTATGTAGCATTAGGGCAGTTCTAAAAGATTCCAGTAGATCAAGAGAGAACATGAATTTGGTCAAGTGAATGGTCAGCACAGCAGCCAGGCATGCCGACTGTAAAGATAAAGCTTATTCATGTAGTGCACCATTCAAACATTATGATATATAAATATTTAATTGTATCAAGTAAACAATATCCAAATGCAGTAATAGTACATTAACTGATTTTCACCTTTGTAACTTACATATTACAAATGTAAGCATCTCTTTTTACAGGTGGGGTTTGCATCTGTAGATTTAACCAAACACAGATCAAAAATATACACAAAAAATTATATCTGTGTTTAATACACACAGACCATATCTGGTCAGTACTTCCTAAATAACAAAGGATAACATTTACATAGCATTTACATTTTATAGGTATTATATTAACCTATAGATGATTTAAGGTATGTAGGAGACTGTACACAGGTTATATGGACATGCCATGCCACTTTAGATAACGTGCTGGAGTATCCGATAGCAACAGAATTAATCCCCTGGAGATACTAAGGGTTGATATATGTTTAGTGACTATTATTCTTTGTTCTAGGAATTAGAATATTCCTTTAAAAGTATCTTGGATCGGGGCATGGCAGCACATGCTTATAATCCCAGCACTCTGCGGGAATGAGACAGCAAGATCACCCGTACAAGCCCAGCCTGGGGACTCAGCATTGTAGGGAGATAGGGAGATCCCATCTAAACTAAAGAGTAGCATAAACGTAACAGTTGGAAACAACCAAAGTCACTGATCATTTTACATAATTTGTTATGACTATATTCTTTCATTGCTCTAATAGTGACAGAAAAAGATTATAATAAATGATGTTTATTTGGTTAGGAGAATAAATTATTTCCCTCTCTTCCTGGCCTGGATAAGCCTGGCTTTTTGATAATATTCAGATGATTTTCCAGCTTTTTAAAATCCATGTATGAAAATTAAATTGAAGGCATGAAATAAATAAGTGTTTAAAGCCTAAATGTCACTTTCAAAAATATAATTCTGATGTGAAACTCAGATTATCTAAAGACAATTATTCCATATTTCCTTTTGTTTCTGTAAACATGCTACATCATAGTTTAAAATATATCAGATGAGAAAATGTCAGAATGGCAGTTATTTAAGGTTTACTGTCTAAATATATTTCTTATGCACAAGTTCAGCAACCAATAACTTACCGCAGGTGAAAGGAGTTACAGAAAGGAAGAAAAATAAATATAACTTCATTATGAAGAAAAAAAGATTCCATAATCACCACTCTAGTATTTCTGGTTATGTTGTGCACTAATTCCATTCGGCAACTACTAATTAATCTTGCTGAGATTTGTGAATAAACTTGCAATAAATAATTTGACCTTTTAGCATAACTTGGATATACAAAGTAAAAAAAAAATAAATGTGATAGAAGCAGCTAAGTCAATAATCCCATATACAAAGAGACACAGTAACATTTTTATTTATCAATGAATTCAAGCCATCAAGATGTTATTTTTACACTCAGTGATCATATTATGAAAAATTATTGTTCAACACAATGTGGAATTCATTATGGAATTTATAAATAAAGCAATATATTATGAAACAAAATTATTTTTATTGTTGCTTTTCTATCCTGCAGGTTGAACTCTTGACCTTGTTCACACTAAGCACCCGCCCTACCACTGAGCCACAGCCACAGCCTCACAGAAGTTGTACTGTTATGATTTAGATCAAGAGTGACTCCCAGAAGACTCATGCTCTCAGAGGTGGACTTTAGAAAGGTGGTTGGTCATGGGAATGCTATGCTCAACAGTGGAATCCACCAGCGCATTTGGGGCCCAAACGTGCTATTGGGAGGTAGGACCTGGTTGGAGGCAGGTCCCTGGGAATGAGGTCTGGCAGGGTATACCATCCTCCCCGACTCCTCCTGTGCTTCCTCCCCAGCAGCTTTCCTTCCCCCCATCATGGCCTTGTGACTTGAAGTCAGCTGTCCGTGGAGCGAAAGAGTGAGCCCAAGTAACCCTCTCCTCCTCTAGGTGTGGATGTTCCGGGTGTGTGTGTCCCAGAGCTGAGAATGAGACCAAGACAAGAATTTAAAAAATGAGAATGAGAATTTTGCATCAAAATAGAAATTTTTAATAATAAATACATAAATTGTATAATTTAGTAAATATAATTTATATAATCATACATTTATATAATTAGCCTAAAATACAGCACAGCTTGTATTTGTTATACTTCTTTGACTTCTTTCCTCCATAAGTTCTTTGAAGCTCTTTCCTCGGCCCATCTTTTCTCTTTCTTCTCTGATCCCATTACTGAATACATAGCTCTTTTTTAACCTCACTCCTGACAACTCCCAAACAATGTCTTCATTGCTCATATTTTTGGCTTTCTCTTTCCATGTGGATCTGAACTAGTCCACTCCTGAATCCTTCAAAGTGCACCTCACATACAGGCAAACCTTCAATGGTGATAATGGATCAAGTTTTTTCAGAAATCTGAGAAATATTCTGTGTGTAGCTATAAAATCATATTAGAAGCCTGTTACTTCCTTTGAGTAAACAGTCTGCTTCCTGAGACCAAGAACTGCTAAACTCTGAGAACAATTTCCTGAAGATAGGAGGAACTCAAGAAATAGTTAACGGATATTATGGTCTAAAATCTTGATCATCATCTATTTCTTTTCTCATCTCCTCTGTCAGATAAAAGAACTTCATATTTTTTATCTCCGGCTCCCTCCGTCTTAAAAAATGTATTTTTTCCACTCAAAGTGATTAAATATGGAAATCCAGAACACATTCCAGACTCAGTAGGGTTTGTACTGCCTGTGTGACCTACAATACATCATTGACCTCTACTTGTAAAATATTAAAGGCTTAATCTATCAGCCCTTTGAGTTGTTGTGGGGATTATCTGATGCAATACACTCTGTTCAAACACGTTCTGAAAGCAGGATTTTTATACACAGAGCCTGGGAGTTCTCACTGCTGCCTTCGGGGCCAGTGTTGCTTTGAATTCTCAGTACGTGGTGTTACTGAGGGCCCAGCTGCCTTTCCACTGGACAACATCCGCATGTCTTCACCTTTGGTTATTGGGCTAGCACCTCTATAGAAAAAGGTTTTATGGTCTCTGCTTTTCTCATGATCTCCTCACTGGCTGACTTCAAGTCAGGGAGAACTTTTTTGGCAGCTGATGTGAAACATTCTGGTAAGATGTGTTCAGGGCCTCAAGTCACAGATCTGTATTTATTTTTCCTGAAAAAGAGCAGAGCAGTGAGGCTTAGCCCCATGGCCTCTATTTGAGTAACATAAATGACAGATCTCTGCATCCAGAACTAGAAAGTAAATTGCTTCAATTATTTTAACCAAAGGATACACAAAGATTATTAGTTTTTAATTTAAGCAAGTAAACTTTGCTCTTCTATGTGTAGTATCTAAATGTAAGCCATAGGAGAGATTTTATTGCAAAAAAAGTGTTGCATTTTATTAGTGAAAATCATCTTAAGAGCAACTCTGCTTAGATAATCAGAATAGCTTCTTCCATCTCTGGAACTGACCACATTCCAAGATCCATGCCTTATCTCTTACCAACACCAGAACATATTGCTTTCTTTTTTTATTTAGGATTTTTTTTATTTTAAGGAGAATTTTAAAAATAACAAAAATAACACCATAGACAAAAGCAAAACAACACAAAGCAGTAAAAATGACACAGGGTTTCAAAGCAAAATGATAAAAATCAACAGTGGTTCTTTCGTTACAGATTGTTATCTTCAGCAAAGTTGCTCAGGTTTCCAACATCTCTCTCTAATGACATTTTCAGAGATAATAGAGTTAAATAGAGTTTCATTAATAAGTTTCTCATATTTGATTTTTCGTTTGTCTTCATGGACTAAGTTTGTATCTCTCAGTAATAGTAGAAACACTCTTCTTTATGACAAAAGTTAAGTCCTCTACATTAGCCTCTGTAGTCCCTGCCCATATGTCTATCAATCACTTTTACTGTTATAGACAAAAGAATCACAATTTGCATACACTGATAATTTTATATGTGCTCGCTTTGATGGTAGGGACAATATATCATCTCCTTTAATCTTGACAACCACTCCTGGGGATAGATAATAAGCTTTCATATTTTAAAGATAAAAGAACAAAAACATTAACAAACATACAAACATTTAGAAAACAACACAAAAACATTGCAGACAATGCAGAATTTCAGAGAAGATGGTAGGAAATTAACAATGGTTGTTGCATTACATACATTGATATCTTCAAATTGGTTACTCAGATAAACAAATATAGGGAGGTAAAATTGATCAAACAATTAAACATTAACTGTTCCTTTCAATAAATCAATAGAAATCAGTAGTACAACTTTGTTAGCTATCCCGTGTATGCATAGATACTTTTTCCCTTCTTTCTTTTCTCTTTTTCTTCATTCCAGTTGTTCTTTCCTTTTGAGCAGTTCCTTTCATTTCACAATGTCTACTGTATCTTGTAGATTTTATTCACTTTTTCAGGTTCTTAGATGAGTGAGACAATATGGTGTTTACACATGCAGGTCTGGTCTGTAGTTGTGATCATTAGTCATTCATGAAATGCAAATTTAAACAGCACTGAGATTCCATCTCACCCCAGAAAGAATGGATATCATGAAGAAATTAACCAATAACAAATGCTGGCAAGATTGTGGGGAAAAAGGAACACATCTCAACAGCTGGTGGGAGTATAGTTTGGTGAAACCACTGTGGAAATCAGTCTGGAGATTCGTCAGTAAACTAGGATTAAAAGTTATCGACCCAGCTATTCCCCTTCTAGGTATTTTCCCAGAAGAACTGAAAATATCATTTCACAGTGATATGTGTGCACTTATGTTTACAGCAGCGCAATTTGTAATAGCTAAATCATGGAAGCAACCCAAATGCCCATCCACTGAGGAACAGATAAAAAAGATATGGTATTTTTTATATAGTGGAATATTACTCAGCTATAAAGACAGATTAACTTGATGCTTTTATAAGTAAACTTGCTTATTTTAAAGATGAGAAAATTGTGTCTCTGTAAGGCCAGAAACAAAACCACTCCCAAACACATGGGACACAGCCAGTGTTTGTGCTCTTGGAAGCTGACTTTATTTTCCATTCTTTCCAGCCTGCAGCTGAAGGAAACGCAGTAAATTCACATGAATGTAACAACGCACACACATGTGCACCTACAGAGGAGGCCTCTTATGGAAGCTTTATGATACTGCAATAATCTTGGATATCATACAAAAACTAACCCGTTGTTTCAGTGAAGAGCAGAATAACAAAATGCTATTAAAAAAGATTTATCACATTATAAGTGGTTGTTTTAGAATATCACAGGCACAGGTTCATATACAGTAGTACTTCCAGGTCTCACAAGAATAGAAGACCTGGCAACCTGGAAAGTGCTTTCCCCCAAATAGCCCCCTAACTTAATGCCACTCTTTCATATCTAACCCTGGCCCATTAGAGGACAAACTGGAATATACTCCCTGGGCATCAGCATTTAGGCTGAAAGGGCACTGAAAAGGCCCTTGGATGGAAGTGGCAAAATGGGCAGTTACTATCCTCCAAAGAAGGTGAAGACCCGGGTCATGTGTGCGTGCCCTGGGTTGGATCAGAGCTGGCTGTCATCCTGACCCGCAGCTCACATACTGATGGCCTGGCTCAGCACACTTGGCTTCCCATGACCGCTGCCAGGATTATCCCCATATCCATAGAAGCACAGCCTATAGATGGGTAAATGCTCCCAGCTTCAAAGGCTTGAGGGCAAAAGGAATAGAGAATCTTCATTCTCTTATCCCCTTCTTTTTATTATCTGTATTATTTTATTAGTTAGTTTTCCTGTGCTGGAAACAACACAATTTAAAGGAGGAAATGTTACCAAAATCTTAAAGGAGGAGAGGTTTGCTTGGTTCCCATTCACAGTCTATAATTCGCCAGCTTCAAGGCAGAAGCACCTGGGGAGAAAGATGTGGTGCCAACAAGCAGGGCAAAGGACAATGTCAGGAAGGAATTTGCAAGGACCTTTCCAGTACCCAAGCTAGGCCCCAGTGACCCAACCAAACACACCCCAGCGCTTGCTTTAGTAATCTACCAGGCGTTCCTTAATTCACCGAGGTCGGCACGCCAGGACTAACGGCCAGGCCACAAATGTAGCCTTCCTTTCCAGCTTTGGAACATTAGTACTCCTCAGCATGTGTGCTTGTGAAAAAATGAAATGAAACAGTTGTCAGGAATTCCTTCAGAATGTAATTTGAGCAATTCCTTATTAATGAGCTCAAAATATTTGCCATCCAACTGAAGTCCTATAATTATTAAAATGAGTAAGTGAAACCATTCTTTAGACTCTCATTCACAGTCCATTTAAGTCAGAAACTGAGTTTACTTGATTTATTAACTGGGCAGTAAGCACTATTTTAGCAACTAAGAACTATCAAAAAGTGCAATGGCCCACAATAAATACATGTGCAATCATTTCTATACTGCTTGTCCTTCAGAGTTGGAACTGACAATTCTGTTAGAATTACTAATCACATGCCAAATTGTAACTCCATAGCTAAAATTGTAGTGTGTACTTGCATGGGGGTTTGTTATGTATACAGCATATCTCACTTCTCCATATGATTCAAGTAATTGTGTACTATTATTATCATTATCATTTTAATATTAAGGAAATAAGATCTAGAATTTTGAATGACCCAAGATCATAAAACCAACAAGTGGCACAGCAGAGGGCTTGCCACATTACCTCTATGCATGTCATAAGTTAGAGTGATTTTTGTCTTAAATATTTATGCAAAATGCTGTGTTGGCACCATTTTTGGAGAGTGCTCATTTATATAAAATACAAAGCCCATTTTTAAAGAAAGAATGGTTATTGGGTTTAAATCTCTATATACTTAATTGTTGTTTTCTTCCAGAAATTCCTTGATTGAGGTAACTAAGTTACTTGTTGTTGGTTTTCAATTAGTTACAGTTTGCAAATATAAGAGAACAATTTGCAAGAAGGAATCTGAAAGTAACATCCTCTAAGACATCAATTTTAAATTATTATTCATATACTTAATCATATTTAATTTAAAAATACAGTTCATAGGATGCAAGCATCAGCAGAGTTTTCCTTAACACTTAAAATACAAAAGTGGGTGGCTTATTTTGAGTATAATTTTAGAGTCTGGGGGAAAAATTGCAAAATTTTAGCAATATAGTTTTATACTTTGCCCCTTACATATTTAGTCTTACCAAATTTCACTGATACAAGAGAGAGCTCATGAAAACTACTTGACTATGTCATTTTGGACAAAGAGGAGAAAGGTTCTCATTGATTTTATTTCTTCCGTATTATTTCACATTAGAAATATTTTGAATATTTCAGATTAATTAATATGAAGAAATATTACACTAGAGTACAGTAAAACTTACTAAAATTATGAAATGTGGTATCTGTCCAAGTTGAAATAAAGTATTCATAAAAGTTTAGAAAAGATGAAACGCTACAAAAGCTTTATTAACTCATGCTGAAGCTCCGGACAAGGGTTGCCGCCACACACACCAGACCCACGCAGGTGGATCAAACAGCACGGTTAACCCTGATACAAAGGGCACTGAGACAAGCACCCTTTAGACCCAATAGGACAGAAATAGTTTTCCTTTCTGTCACTGCCCGCTTTGAAAAAGAAATGTCTCACATCTCTGCCCTAAAATATTTTTGCTGCAAGAGAATTTTATTTTAATATACATAAATTATTTCTCTTCTTCCATCTTTAAATTTTTGTTACAATTCAGCAAACAAAAGAAGAAGAAGAAATAAGAAATATGGAGATGCTGATGACAATCCACTTTCTCTTTGATGTATAAGCTCAGTAAATTTAAAGATATGAACAGAAGCAGTAACAGAGAGATGTCTTAATGGGATGTGTGGTAGCTGTAGACTATTCAATCCTAACTGGGCACATGTCAGTGAGTATTTCAAAGAATGTTGCAGGTGATCCTGACTCAATCCAGGAACGATATGCTTAAAATCCTCTCTACAGATGTACAATGAGACTGGAATCTTAGAATACTTAAATAGTGTTGAACGAAGGCATACATACCAACTGCTAGAGAAGTATGGAGCGTGACCGCATAACTTTCAAATTCTGAACTAGCGAAAAATGTTAGCGTACTAAATGCTATTCAAACAATTTACAAGAATATATGATTCATATCAACCAAGGGGACAGAGGGTCATACAAAAGTCTTGCTGAACTGTAAAAGCAAGATAAGCCAAAACATGAGATGGATAACATAGCAGATGATAATAAGAAAACTAAACTAACAACAGTACAATTAAAATCTGCATTATTTCAACAAAGTTAAAATAGCATGTAGAGGGCAAACTTTAAAACTTCTCCAAGACTAATAAAGAAATAAAAAATTACAAGACTCTTTGTTATAAAAGATGATCCAAATGCAACCAGTGTGACATTTGCGTATGAAAGAGAAACAACACAACAGAAGCAATAAACAAGGTAAGTTTTAAAAGATACGTTTTTAATGGGAAACATTTCACACTTAGAAACATTGTAGCTACATTTTGAGTTAAACTTTAAAAATCCTGCCAAGCTCCAAGTGAAAGAAACCGACAGAAAAACAAAATTAAGTCAGACCTGAGAATTCTTCTTCACCATATTGAACACCATGGGGCCTTGAGATTTAATAGTCTATAGAAATCTTTGGAGAAACTTTATTGATTGAAATTGGAATAACATGCAAAGTCTATATTATGATTTGAAAAGTCATTCTTAGAGATGTCTTGGAGGATAATTTAGAAAATGTCTTCCTTCTTGAAAAAATTTCTGTAAAAATGTTTTGGAGATGTATTCCAGGGAAGTGAGAGATACGTCAAGATTACAAAATGAATAAAAGGAAACGGGACATCCGAGGATTTTGTTGTGGTGGCGGCGCTCATGACTGAACACACGCCAGACAAGTGCTCTGCCCCTAACTGCATCTTCATCCCTGTATAATTCTTCAAAATGTTATCGTTTGGAATGTTGAAGTTAGTATTGTAAAAATTATGTGTAATATTTATTTTGTGTCATGGTAAGAAATAAATGTAATGAGTAAGTCTGATTTTTTAAAAAATACAAAACAAAATATCAATCAATGTCTAAATTTATAAATCAAAACTTTCGAGATGGAACTGAGTGTGAAATTTTACTAATTTCCTCAGGTTATTAGTAGCATATAAATATACCTTGTCTTTTAAAATCATTTTTAAAAACTAAAATATAGTCTTTTGAGAAGATATTCAAACCACCTTGATATAGAGTATGTATATGTATATCAAATTAAAGCTTCCGATGTCCCACTTATAACTTCTTTCATGAAAACATAATTCAAAACATAGCTTGCTTGGTATGTTTCAGAACTGTAAAGAGATAGGTAGAATATCAGAAAATGTACATACACATGTCTTTGTATATGTATGTATATTCACATTCACACATATATGATTTATATATACAGAGTCTGCCCCAAAAATGTACATACACTTCAGGAAAAGGAAAAACATTGCATATATATTTTCACACTAAATTTATTGAGACATCATGAGATGTACACAAGTTAATTTTGGTCTCTACAGTTAGAAGAAATGCTCAAAGTGGTATCTGTTTACTTGCAGACATTTGTTAGTACAGTGCACTGCTGCTTGGGTAGCTTTCGTTATGGAGATGCTGCCCATGCACTTTCAGTTTCTTCTCGAAGGACCAGCAGTGTAGTGAGTTTTCTATGGTGTACAGCGTCGTCTAGATGGTCCCCCTAGGATTCATCTAGGTAACACCATTTATTAAGAAAACATATTACTTTTCTGAAGTGTGTGCACATGTTTAGTGGATTCTGTATTTATATGTATTTACATGCATTATGGCATTTCTCTATAAAGTATTTATGTATAACAAAGTATATATTTATTCTTCAATTAGTTTAAAAATTACATCATTACATGTGTACAAATTTACATTTTTTTTACACAAAAAGTTACAGTAAACATTGTTCTTCACAAATCATACCTAAGTATTAGATGTATACTATATAATAGTGATACCTTTTTAACAATTTTGTTAGAATTAATTCTAGATTGTCTCCAAATATTTATTATTAAAATAATGGTGCAATTGCTAATCTTGAACATATATCCTCATATGTTTAAGCATTTTAAGAAAATATGATTCTAGAAGTAAAATACTTGCGTAGTGAATGTCCATACTTTTCATTTTAACAATAGCATCTGGTGCTTTCTTAAGGAAGCCATCCTTTAGCCTAAGCTGGAACCCTTATACAGGCTCTTCTAAGAATAGGAGTGTCCCTTTGGAAACCTACTAAAGGTTCTTCCCAAAGCCACAAGGTAAGGATCTAGTCTCATCCTCTCCCACATCCATGTGTCATGACTTCAGAGCTCTTCATGAGATTTTGTATTTATCACAAATATTTAGATTTTTGTTTGTTTGCTTGTTTGAATGGAAAGCCAGCATAATTACCAGTAGTGATCACATCAGACTTTTATAGAAAAGAAAAAGGAACCTACTCTGGAAAAAAAATAAAAACAAGAAATAAGAAGTAAGAATAACCAGGCTGAACCATGAAGGAAGCACACCCTAAGAAAACAGATGTAATGTAGGAAATAACAGATGATTTAGATTTGTTAAAACTTTATTTGCAGGAAGATTTTCATGACTATCACATGAAAATTTATTTCCTGAATAGTGGGAGAATTATTTGCTCAATGTGTAGCACTATTTAGAATGCAACCACTACAGACAGGACATTTTAAAGTCAATCTGAATTATTACTGTTTCCTCCACTTCTTTACGAAGTCTTAACAATTAGCAAAACAATACTCAGTCCCGAATTTGTAGGGCTTGTTGCATTGCTATAACATAATGATCCGAGTGGTTGATTTCAAATTACTGTACTAAGGTGGAGTTGCTGAGAGCTCTACAGTGATATGCCCTTCACAAACTTGGTTGGTCCCATGGTTCTGGGGACGATGACCAAGGTTGCATTTGTCACTGGAAGCAGAGTTCTAAAATGGAATCAAAATTTTGCTAAACAGTTCTGCTTGTGAAGAGAATTATTCACTCATTCATGAACTGAGGTATTACTATATAATAACATCATTTTATGATATTTCTGTCGGTCATCATTAAATAATATAAAGTGATGAGTTCTTATAATATTACAGGGGAAACTTTATTTTGTATAAATTAGAAAGAAATATATTATTTGATCTTATTTTGTAAAATCTGTTGTATATATGTGCATATGTTTGTGTATATGTATTTTTGAGCATGTATATTTTTAAAACCTAGATGGTACATTTGGAGATAACTTGTGATGTTTCCATTGTTCTCTTATTTTCTGAATTTTCTACAATTGCCATGTAATTTTCAATTGGTATATAATCATTTACTATTTTTCAGCTCTTCAAAAATAAGCAGTAGGAAACTAGAGCCTTTTACAAAATATTCTGTATCTGGTCTTCCAAATTTTAAGAGGGAGAGAGAGAAAAAAAGAGAAAGTTAAGAAAATTAAAATATTAGGATATCCAAAAGATCAAGTCATAGATTTAGCTCAGTTTTGCAAACCCTGTAGAGATTACAGATTCATTTAAATATCATTCAGGTCCAGCCCAGTAGTTTAATTCCTCCAAACCATGTTTTTAGGCCCCTGACCAAATTAGAAATAGTGCTGAACCGCCAAATCAAAGGGAATTTTTTATCCATTAAGCTAAAATGAACACTGTTTAACAGTCATAATCTCCTCAAATGGTGCAGCATGTATATTGAATCTGTATTTCTCTGTTAATTTTTCACATGCTGATGGTGTCAAGTGTGGTAAGCTATACTTTGTTTCATTAGTTCAGTAAAAGATATGTTCACAATTATTCAGCATAATCCATAACACTTAACAAAGCATGTACTTTCACAGTACTCTAAATCTATTGCTTGCAGTAGTACTCAAGCAAAGTAGGACTGGTGAGCCAGGTACCTTCACCTGGAAATTATGGTGGTGATGCTTTCCTTCATTGCAACTAGCCTACTTAAGAATTGATTTGCATACTATTTTTAATTGATCATCTAATATACAATCTCATAAATATTTGCACTGCTACTATAAAGAAGATATTAATGCTTTTATATAAGGTATAACTTGAACTATATTTTGAAACTGAAAGCCAGTGAGCTCAAAATAATGAACACATGAATAAGTATCTGTGTGCATATGTATGATGTTTATATTCTTTGCCTAATTAATGTTGCCATGTGGAAAATTTTCAGATTTGTTTATTTTTTAAAGTGAGAGAGATCAAATTGAGTGTTTTAAGGTTGATACTCTATTTCTGCTTATCATGACTTTCCAAACACACACACACACACACACACACATACACACACACACACAATTTCTTACAACTCTTAAATTTTCTGGGTACATATGACCTTCAGTTATTCACTCCAGGTCATCAATTACTTCCTCTAATAACCAATAGTAAAAACAAAGCTTTTGTTAAACATTTTGATGATCTATTTGTTCCTGGTGGGAGTTTTAGTACAACCAGAATTGTCTGACTTGGAATCTGAAACCTACATTTCTTATATTTTTTAAAAGCTGATATTATGAAAATTGCCCTGTATTCTCAAAACTAAAGTGTTGGCTGATAATGTCTTAGATAGTTACAGACTGATGAGAATATTCTTGTACATTGTGTAAGTGTCTTTAGGGACCTGTATTTGATCAATTTGTGTTTTGTTTTCATGTTCTCTTCTGTGCATCAGTATGTGAAGTTTGATCCAGCAAAACCTACTCTAGACACGTGGCACAGATAGTGACATTATAGTTTACCTCTAGATATTTCATGTTTCTTAAATTAAACTGGAAAAGAGCCAGTGATGAAGGAAATTAGACCTCTAGAAAATGACGAATACTAGTTGAGTGTTCAAAGATAATAAAATTGATCAAGATCATTTTGGTAAGGACTTTCTGCATGAAGGTTTAGGTATGCTTTGATATTGGAAAACAGCTCTGTTTACCTAGCATACAAATTCAATGTAAAACTTTTATTCAAAAGTTATTGCAAGTTTTTAAAAAGTGAAGCTTAGTTATGAAATTAAACAAGAAAACAGAATAAAATAGGTGGTATGGCCAGAACTAATGATTTTCTTGACAATTGGCATTTCCAATGAGAATTAAATGTACCTGGGAGCTCTACAGTTTGAATCACCCACTTAATTTCATGTCAGTTAGTTATTTCATAGTATTTTATAATAGTGAAATAATGTATCAACCATTAAATATATTGCCAAAAGTTAATTAAATATATTTTGAATTAACAGATGATATAAAGCCAAAATAAACCATACAGGCAAAAAAAATTTCCTTTAGTATTGGTCATTTAACTGAATAGTGTCTATGGGTGAGAAATCTTGTTTTTTTAATGAATATTTAATATTGAACTCCAGATAACAGAAAGACATTTACTTCACCACATTTTAGTTAATATTGCATTTTTTAAAAAATAAAATCACAAAAACATATTAACAAACAGACACAAATTAGCATAAAAAATAGTACAATCAAAACTGATTTACAGACAAGGTGACATGGACTCAACAGTGGTTGTTGCTTTACCTATTGATATCTTCGAAGTGTATATATATGAACACAGATACAGACATGCAAAATTGGTCAGAAAGTTAATTCTCTCAACAACAGAAAAACACAAACAACAAAAGACCAAAGACAAAAAAAAAAAAAACAACAATAGTTGCTGCTTTGCATATTGATATCTTCGAAGTGTGTGTTCAGGATAACACATACAGACATACAAGATTGATCAAATAACCCGTCATCAATTATAACTTAGCATTAAGTGATATAATACAATAGTAGAACCATGTTAGCCCTCCTGCATATATGTATATTCATATACATATACATACATTTTTGCCTCTTTCTTTTCTCCTTTCCCTAGTCCCATCTGTTCTTTGTTTTTGAACAGATTTCCTTCATGTCTCTTAGTTTATATTCCCACCCTCAGGTTCTTACACCAGTGATACAATACGTTGCCTGCTTATGTACTGCTGATTTATTTCACTTATGAGTATGGACTCCAGTTTTGACCACTTCCCTACAAAGTCCCCCAAACTGTCTTTCTTTATAGCTGAATAATATTCCATTATAAAAAAATGCCACAATTTTTTAATCCAGTCTTCTGTGGATGGACACTGGGGTTGCTTCCACATTTTAGCTATTACAAATTGTGCTGCTATAAACATGGGTGCACATATATCAGAGTGATATGATGTTTTCAGATCTTCTGGGAAAATACCCAGAAGGGGAATAGCTGGTTTGAATGGAACCTCTAGACCTAGTTTGTTGAGAAATCTCCAAACGGCTCTCCACAGTGGTTGCACCAGTCTGCATTCC
>PVLD010016153.1:0-45964 GCA_004027595.1 Dinomys branickii | reverse complement strand
TCCCACGTCTCGCCCCGGCAGCCTGGTCCGCCCTACCACATCTCCCCCGGCATCTCAGAGAAATACGCCCAGTTTAAACTTCCCAGCCGAGGTTCCGGCATTCACGCTCACCAAGTCTGTCTCGAGCTGGTGGTGTTTATTAAGGAGGTTCGCTCCCTTGCTGCTCACCCGGTCGCCATCTTCCCCGGATCTCTCATTTAACATTTCCATTTGTTGCCTTTGATCTTCTAGTCTCTTATCTGTTTCTTCTCTGTATGTGTGAAGCATTTCTTCCATTATTATTTTCACCTCATTTTTTGCCTGAGAGATTATTTCAGATTTAATCTCTTCTATGGCTTGATGGAGTTGTTTCTTTACTTCAGATATGATTATTCAGAAATTTCACATATGTGGTTTCCTAGTTCTCCTATGTCATTGTGTCCTGTACTTGTTCTGGGTGGAGTTGTGTTCTGAGACTGCATTTTGCCCCTTCGTTTTGTCATTTTGAATGTCAGATGACTGGTGCTGAGCTACTGACTACCCAGGCAGCTCACTAAGGACTCTAGGGACCCTAGTTTACCTGGATGTTAAACTAAACCGAGGGTGGTAGCAGACTGTGGACCACTGGGCCCAGGCACCCCAGACAAATGCTGGGGTGCCTGGCTCAGACCACAGCTGCTATAGTGGTTGAGTGTTGGGCTTCAGTACCTGAGTGTCCAGTGTGTGGACGAGAAGAGTGTGGGTCTCAGCCTTGAAGCCTATGGTGGTTAGGCAGCAGCTTCTGTTTTGGGTTCCTCAGGTAGCTAGTCAGGGAATAGCAGGGCTCCCCTCCCAACCCTGAGGACCCCAGATCTTGACCCTACTCTGTCTCACCCACCAGTAGGGATAGGTCCTCCCAGTTGCATTTCCTTCCTAATTCTAAGTTGTGGAGCTTACCAGAGGAGAGGTGTTGCACTGCTCTTGTGGTGTTGCAGGTTGCTGGAGAAAGGTCGGAGTTGCAGAGCCGGGAGGCAGGAGGTGAAACGCCCGCTGCCCAGGTGTCTGAGCGAGTCTGCCTTTGTCTCTGGTTAAAGGTGCCAGTCGCACAGTTGGGGCACGGGCAGGAAATGCCATGCCTCCCAGGTGTCTGTGCGAGTCCGCCTTTGTCTCTGGTTCAGAGGAGAAGGGTGTTGCCGCTCATGTGTCCTCACAGGTCAGCCTCCATTGCTGAAGAAAGGTCTGAGTCACCCAGCTGGCACGGACCATGAAACGCAGCACTGCTTAGATGTCGGCATTGTTGGGCCTTTGTCACTGGAGTGAGGTCCTGGTTGCACAGCCGGACCAAGCGGGAAGCTCCCCACCCCAGTCTATGAATTTCTTTGGAATTAAATGTGTTTCTTGTATATAGCATACTGTTTCTTGATCCCATCTGCCAGTCTGCTTCTTTTGGTTGGTGAATTGAAACCATTTACATTGATGGTTATAACAGATATATATTGTATTATCTTTGTCATATTGTTTTCCTGCTGTTGGTTCCTCTTGTTTCCCTGTTTAATTGCTTGCTCTGCTTGGAGTTCCTTTCTGTTCTTGTTCTTAAAGTTGTGGTCTTTTTTATCTCTTTCTAGAATATCTTCTAGTTTTCTTTGTAGGTTGGTTTGGCACTCATAAAGTTCTTCAGTTGATCTTTATCATGGAAATATTTTCTTCCTCCCTTAATTTTAAAGGATAGTATTGCAGGGTTGGAAGTTGTTTTCTCTCAGGACCTGAAATATTTCAATCAAAGCTGTTGTTGACTTGATGGTTTATGTTGAGAAATCTGTTGTGATTCTGATGGGCAGAAAATTCTGATTCCTTTATAGGTGATCTGTTTCTTTTCTCTAACAGCTTTAAATATTCTGTGCTTTTGTTGAATTTCTGTGATCCTGATAATTATATGTCTGGGTGTAGATTTATTTTGGTTATGAATAGCTGGAATTCTATATGCCTCACTTACTGGACGTCTAGTTCTTTTTCCATGCTTGGGAAATTTTCTGCTATTATTTCTACAAATAGTCTTTTTATGTCATTTGTGCTGACACGTGTTGTTTCATCGATGCCTATTAATCTTATATTGTTTTTCTTTGCTTCACCTTGTAACTCTTGAATTGTCTTTTCTTGGTTTTTGTTATTTTTGAAGAGATCTTTCCTTTCACAGTCATTCACAGCAATGCATCTTCAAGGTCTGAAAGTCTATCTTCAGCTTCATTCAAACAATTTTGCCATCTTTAGGTGGAAGTTGTAATTTCCTGGATGTCTGTTTCATGCATTTCAGTTCTTTTCTATATTGTTCATTCAAGGTTTCCATTAATTTACCATGCTCCTCCATTTTCTTCTCTATGTGTTCTTTGGATGTGCTAAGCAATTCTTTCATTATTGTTGTCATTTGTTTTTTTACCTCAGAGATTAGTTCTGATCAGATGTCTTCTATGACCTGATGGGAGTTGTTTCTCTACTTCAGCTGCTATCATTTCAGAAATTTAGGTGTATTATTTCCAAACTCTTTTGACTTGATATCTTCTAGAATTGTTCTGGGTGGAGTAGAAGTCTACAATTGCATTTTGCTGCTTTGTTTTGTCATTTTGAGAGATCCAGAGGTTCTCTGGAGCTCAGCCTCTCTCCAAGGATAATGCTGTAGTAGCAGGCAAAGAACCAAAGGTCCCTGATGCTCTGCATAACTCCCTTAATGGTATGAGCATATGGGTTGTGGTCCCCAGTGATCCCACAGCTGTCCAGGGCTTAGCTTGGCTCCCACCCAGGGGTTTCCAAACCTGTCAGATTTCAGCCCTGTTTCCACTGGAGTATAGTAGTGGGCAGGTCATGGTCACCACAGCTTCATGCACTGCTCCTACCCAGCCCAGCTCCCACAACCACAACAGTAGGGGGATAAGCAGGCAGTCACTGAGGCCCCTGAAGCTGTCTGAGTGTCAGCTTAGCTCCCCTGTGGGTGCAGGGTGGGGGCAGGGAGTGAGGTCCACAGCCCTTAAGGTTGTCTGGGACTCCCCTTGGCTCCCAGTCTGGTGGGTCACAGGTGGGGCCTACTCACTGGCATTTTCTGTTCGAGGTTCAGCTCAGCTCCTGGGAGACTTTAAAAGCACAAATAAATGGAAAACAATACAAAGAAGGTTGCACCCTCAAACCTGTTACATCTAGAATCTAGGTTCATCAGACTCTGCTTTCCATGTTTACCTCTCTCTCCAATGTGGAAGAGGAAGAAGAGGTAAAGAAGAGCAGTGCAAAGTGAAAGGACTTTTATTGCAGTCATTGCAAGAAAGAGAAAACACTCTTGAGGAATGAGGGTGCTTGGAACTCAGTCACCATGATGTGTGAGACTGAGCTTCTGCTTTATGGAGTAGGAGTCCAGTCTCCATCTCCCTGAGGATGGACTACTGACTTTCTTGATTGTAAATTGGTTGCTATGGGTTTAGTCTTGTGAGCTAATGGGGGATGAGGGTAGGCATGGCAACCCGCACCAGGATCAGCAGTGTTGCCTGCACAGAGCAGGTGTCAAAACCACAACCTGTAAGCTTCAAGCCACACAAATGCTTAAATGCTGCTTAATAGCCACACAGAACCTGCATTTTCTACCCTCTAAAAAAGGCCCAGGTCTCTCCTACAAACCCATTTCTCAGCAGGAGGGGAACACTACTCCACAAGCACATGATAAGCCCAGCCATCTCTATGAGAACAACAGATTGGCAATCCTATCCACAGGAGAAATCCCTGGTTCTCAGAGGCTCTACGTGATGTGTAGAGATTTAGTCTGAAAGTGATTCCTCCTGCATGACAGGCTAGCCTTGAAAAAGATATCTACTGCACCATTTTCCATAACTTGGAGGGCTATAACTAGGAGTCATCTTGAGAGGGGGCCTCTTATTTAGGACCCTCTGACTCTGAGGCTTAAAAACTATGCAACAACTCCTCAGGCCCACCCTACACACCCCTTAAACTAGCCAATCACCATAGATTGTAAGCCTTTGAATTCATCTGATGACTCTAAAGGACTTGCCATTCATTAGGGCTTAAAGACCCCTGCTTACCAGCCACTCTGTGCACCTGCTGCTTCAAGTCTGAGTGCGTTGGCTCCCTTCTGCAGAAGTAAACTTTACACTTTGCCTTGTTATATTCTCCTGCTTGTTATCTAACTGCATTCTTTCCAACACCAATAAATTGATCCTTGGGGCTCATTTCTAACATGGGGACCAAAAGCAAATTGCAGATCTGTCTAAATGAGACCTAATTATGACCACATAGATCCCTTAGAATAGGAAGCATCTTTCCCACCTTTTTATGGATAGACTTACGTGTTTCTCAAGGAGTTCAATAAAGACCTTCCACTAAGGAGCTTCCTTGACAGACAGAGATCCCACCCACTCAGAGAAGCAGAGCTGAGGTCTCCAGCCCCTGCATTTACAGGAAACCTCTAGGACAGTGTAGGTGAACCTTTTAGAGACCAACTCAGAAAATTAAATCCCAAACCCAGTTACTTATCTCAAATGACCAACACTGCCAATTAAATCTGAATACTGAAATTTTCGTTTAGAAAAAATATCTCCATTGAACATCTTTTATCTTAAAAACACAATAACATGCATGCTATAGGTGAGCCACCACTGCACTGGGGGACAGGTAGGAGATGTTGTGTGCTCCTGTACATTGTACGCATCTGTACTTGCTGTGATGTAGGCCTTTCCTGGCCCTCCCTTGGCCATGCCATTCAAGAGTTCCTCTGACTAACTTTTCCTTCCTGCTCTGACCAAAACAGTGTTGTTCTCTCTGCTTGATGTTCCAGAACCAGGAGAGTTCTGAAGAGAACCACAAATACACAGCCTTAAGTGCCATCTGGGACTCTGAGCCACCACCTGCACTGCATCTCCCACCTCTGAACCACCAGTCATCAAGCTATTCAGGGAGTGATTCCAAGGAGTCGGGATGGAAATATCTGAGGCACTGGAAATAGCTGAGGAAGAACAAACAGTGAATGTTATTCTCATCCCATCCCCTCATGTTCTTGTCCCTCCATCTTTCCATTCCTGTTCACCATTGCCCCTCCTTCTAGATCTGGACCTGCTCCAACAGACATGTATAATCTTATTTCTTCCAGTGTCTCTCAGTCCGCTCCAGGATCCATCCTACTATGGCTTTTCCTACCACTTCCCTTTCCTTCACTTCTCCAAGTATCATCAATAAGAAAGGCTCTAGGATTTACAAAACTGGATTCTGAATGCTGCACAGGAGCTTACCAAGAAAAAAAATATCCCCCATGGGAGTCTCGCATTGGATAATTCTAGGAGCCAAAGCAAAGGGAGACCCCAGTTCTCTGCCTGATTCCCTTGACATCTGCCCACACACTCCATGAATGTTCTCTCCAGGCTCACCTGCCTAAAATACAAATAGCTGGTAAACTAAAGCATTCACTGGCCTGTTACTTGGACCTACTAAAGAAGGAGGAGCTAAAGGAGTTTCAGCTTCTGCTCCAACATAAAGCACACGTCAGGATCTCCCCTACCACAACAGCAGCTCAAGCAGAGAAGATAAGTGAAACGAAAGTGACCTTAGGCTTGGTGCCTGAGTATGGGGAGCAGCAGGCCTGGGACCTTGTCAGTGTATAGTCAGTTTCCACCTGGGGTGATGGGTCCTGAGAATGAGGTGCCACAGATGAAAAGAAAAACAAGAGCGACAGTGACAGGATCAGGGCTCTTGCAGACTCTCGGACTGAAGCCTCGATTACAATCTTTTTCAGCCTTTTTTGGGAGACAAACAAAAAGCAGCAACAGGAAAAATGGGAGGAAAAATTAACAGGGTTAGCGAGGATAGTACAACTTAATTATCACAGGAATGAGACTTGTCTTAGTTAGCCAACACGTGACCATTCCTTCAGCAAAGCATCTAGTGCTGTCCCAGCAGCTTTCCAGAGGTACTCAGGTCCTGCTATCGTTTCCTTTAACACTAATGCTTTTGCTAGACTTCCTTCCAGAATCAAACAATCATATGGCTTGGTAATCTGTGGAATGTCGTTCTCCACAGGACCCAGCCATCAAAACCTGGATGAAGAAGAGAGCGATAATTCACCCATTTGACAACACAACACAAATGTTAGTTACCATGGGTGAGTAGATCAAAGCACTCCATGTAGATCACATCACCGATACTAAACTACCCACCACAACTAGTGGGAAAAATTGCATGGTCAAAGGACAGTCCATGTGCTACACTAGGGTAGAATTGGGAGGGTTGCTGGGTTCCTTGCTGGACCCCAGAGTGTCAAAACCACATCTACTAGGGTTCATTCCCAGGCCCACCCGTGGTCCTCACAACACATGGGAGGGATTGCTATGGTAGCTGGAAAGGAGTGAGGGGAGAGGATGGCATTTCAAAGGGCTCCGGCGGGGACAGGCTTGGTGACCAAGCTCAAGAAGAGCACTTGCACCATGTTGTATTTATGAGCATGGACCTGGGAGGTGGGAAGAGGCAGGAACTAATCCTGGCACTGTGACCCTGTGAAAGTCACTTCAACACTTTCTTCCTTTGAAAAGTAGGAGAGTGAGAGCCTGATTCTTTGAGATGTGTGCAGGTGAATAAAGATAAAACATGTTAAAATTTCATCAGAAACTATTACACATGGTGCACAGTGGACATGTGCTATTGCTATTACTGCTTCTCCTGTTACTATGTGTAGCCCTGGGAGGCAGAAGCTCCTAGGGCCATTCTGGAGAGGTGAGGGTCAGTGGGAATGATAACTTACGCAGAGATGTTGTATACAGCCAGAACAGTTACACAAATTTCCTGAGCGCCAGATCAGGAGATTTTGCCTCATGGCATCTATGAAAGTATCACTCCCTGCACATGTCTGTGTCTGTGGAGGAATCTGTGTGAGGTTCAGTGGGTTCACAGGTACCTCCTAATCTCTCTCTTCTGACAGGAGCCCTAACTGATATCAGGAACACAGTCTTGGTTCCCAGGCTTCTCTTCCTGCCCTGTGTTGAGACCCAACTTCTGTATCCTTACCATAGCTTGGTCTCCTTTATTCATTGAATCCACAAGTACACCTGACACGGATCTCTCCCAATGTTCCCTTTCTAACCCAGGATCAAAGGAAGGGTCCTCAACACAGAGATCTGAAGAATCTGTACACAGCAAAGGTAAGTCCTGCTGACCCAGGCTTAAAGCCCTGCCTGGGGCTGTGGGTTAGCCACTGAATCCCTGAAGGTCAGTATGTACCTGCCTGGGGCCTGGGCTGGAGGACTGCACAGGAAGCACGGAGTTGTGCAGAGGTGGTGAGTGCAACAGGGCTATGGATGCTCTTTCGGGGACTTTCCTGTGCTGAGACTGTTCCTCTACCCATTTCATACATGGAAACACTGAGACCCATGAGAGTCAGGCACTGAGTCTCACCTAACTGAGGCAGAGCTCAGATCATAATTTTGTGGGTGTTGATGATCCCTGAGGTCAGGGTGGCCCACAAGTTCCAAAAGAAGATTTTGTTCTCCAGATAGAGTCCACCAAGAGGCAGGGCTCATTCCTCAGCCCCAGATAATCCCCTCACCTGGTTTCTCTGACTTTGGTTTCCCACCTAAGTCAGCAAGTCCAGGCAACAAACCTCAGCCACACCCTTGTCTGTTCTTCTTCTCCTGCTATTTTCAGAGTGGCCACCTCTTCTGAGTGCAGAGGGCTGCCAGAGAAGTTCACTTGTTCAAGCTCACCAAGCAGCTACAGGCAGAAGCTGGGCTAGAACCTAAGACATTCCATGCCCAGGAAAGAGATTTTCTACTGCATTCTGCCATGACTTTGTGAAAGTCCCACCTCTCTTCCCTCATCTTCCCCTTCCTTCTGTGCCCAGTCTCACCCCTCTCACTCCTAAACCCTGGAAGTGGTGGTGACTCCTCTGCTTTCAGGTTTCCCTGTGAACTGCTCTGATACATGATGTGCAACAAGTCACTCTGCCTTTGTCCATCTCGTTTTCCTTATCTGAGCCTCCCTACTACCTCCTTTGCACTCCACATACCACCCCCATCCGCAGTACAGAATTAGCCCTTCTATAACATGTGCACAAATACACAATTGCATAAAAGTTTTAGTACATATTCTATGATTATATAGCAAGAAGGGTTATATTGCTCACATCTCTTCCCATATACTTTCCTGTTATGGGTCGCTCTAGCCCTTCCTCTACAACAACCCACTTAACCAGTCCTCCCTTCTCTAACACACAGACCAATTCCCCTCTTCCCCCACCTTTCATGGTTAGCATTTCAGAGCCAGATAAAACTGTGCCCCTCAAAAAGTATAAACTCCCTTAACTTGACTGGCAAGTGTAGCCTCACTACTATTTGAAATGAGGAGTACAGTGTACCCCCGCCACAAGTGATTCATGAAAATCTTCCAACCTAATGCACTGTGTACTCTCTTGAAGAATTTCAGACCAGCTATGAAAAAGGAAATTGTTTATTTAACTTTCAGTGGCTTTAAAAATGAGGTTACATGCACCTCACATGATTCAGAGAGTAAGAAAAGAATATATTTGACTCAAGGGGATTTAATATATGCATGACCACAGATCCATGAGAAGTAGGGTTTTGGAACATGTGATACAGGAGCTAAGCTCTCTTTTGTCACCTCAGACTGTTATGGCCTTAGAAGGGCAGACCAGGACTGTGACCCTGGGTAGCCATGCTGGTAGTCTTAGAAAATGTTCAATTGTCAGAAATGTCCCCACCGAGGACAATAAAAAACCTATAGATTATTATGTCATATGAAAGAAAGCCCTCTGCATCCACAGTCTCCTGAAGCCTAAAACTGTGAGCTGACCTCACACTCCAACTTATACCCAGAACTTCCTAAGCATACTTGTAAAAACACAACAGGTAGAAATGGAGAATTCTGGATGTACCTATACAGTTACCTGGGAACATCTGGGCTTCAGCGTCCCTGGTAGATCATCTGCATCATGCTAAAATTCACCTAAAGGGAGAAGTGACAGGCATTCAAAATTTGGAAAAGAAAAATATGGAGAGGGATTTTTACAATTGCAGCTGTTGGAATTGACTTAAATGGAACCTCAGCTCTTTATAGTTCACCAGGGAATCTTCCTATCTGCCATATGTTGAGTTCTTTCAGAATCAAACTCTAAGAAGGGAGATGTATGCTGGCAGTTTATTAGGGAGGAGATTTTAAGATACACTAATAGAAGGAGGGGGGATGAGGCAGAAGAGAGGGAAACCTAGCGAAGGTGTATTACAGAGCAGTTCACACCTGCAACACTATTTTTATCTAGTTTAAATGTCTATCACAGAAAAATTGGGACTGGGTAACTTTAAAAAAAAACAGGTATATTTTTCTCACAGTTTGGGAAGCTGGAAGTTGAAAGTCAGATGAGTACATCTGCTTAATTTCTGGTGAGGAGCTCCCACAGCTCCACATATGGCAAAAAATAAAAAAAGAAAGGAATCCAAATGTCAGCAGAAGACAAAAAATTGACCCCAATGTATGAAATAGCTTTACCATTCCCACCCATAAATCTTAATCCATTCATTAAGGGTGCACCCTCATGACCGAAAAGCCTTCTTCTATGCCCTGCCCCCCAACACTGCTACCACTGGCAACCAAATTTCAATATAAGTTTTTCACAAATGATGTACCACCAACCCACAGCAACAATGACAGTCTCATGCTCCTGAGGATGTCTGCGCACAGTGTACAACATGCCTCAGAGTTCCGTGAGTTTGGTGCAGAGGACCCAGTCTCTCCTCTGTGGAGATCCCTCCCCAGACCACAACTCCCCAGCATGTCTAGTGCACCCTGCCTTTGGGTCACACAGCCCCTCAGACCAACACTCACAGGAGCGTACGTAGGGATGTTGTTGGTAAGACCTGCAATGACAGTGACTGAGGGGATGCTGTGAGGAGCCAGCAGTATCCACTCCACTGTCCCCACTCTCACCCCTCATCACAAGGCCTTCCACATGGGGCGTATCACAAGCTCTGAGGCACAGATGAGAAAACACAGGGTTGATGGGACTATTGGCCCAAAGCTTGGGCTGAATCAGGCCAAAGTGTTGTCTCTATTTGTTCACTGTTTACTCTTACTCACTGGAGAAGTATCTGAAATCTAATAAGCCCTAGATAAAGTTGAAAATGCAGGAAAGTCATACAGGGAAGGGGATCTGGTCAAGTGAAATGTTGAACTGTTGCATATTGCAGAGTCCATGTCCTGCCCGCTGCATGGATGTTGAACGAACAAATGAATGAGTGAATCCCCCTATTTCATAACTTTAAGTTTCACACTTCTCTCGCATATTTAGTAACTGAACCAACTGAATTTCCTGAGATGAGTGAGAAGTCCTGCCCAACACAGTCCTGGAAAACTAAATATTTTCATGAAAAATTCATACCACTGTTACTTCTACGTACACCTCAAATAAGAGATAAAGAATCCCTGGTCAGGCAAAGCTCAATTTATGGCTCAGTAGTGGGGCAAGGAGATTTCATTGAGATCCAAGATTTATTTGGGCCCGGATCAGGTACCCAGAAAGAACAACAAATAGCCATCCTGTATGGGGCTGCTGGAATTGGGAAATCAACACTGGCCAGGCATGTGAGAGGAGCCTGGGAGGAAGGCCAGCTATACAGGGACCGCTTCCGGTATGTCTTCTATTTCAACTGCAGACACCTGACCCAGTGCAAGATTAACAGCCTGGAGGAGCTGATTGCAACAGACTGGGCTTCCACTGTAGTTCCCATCAGAGACATCCTGTCTTGTCTAGCACAGGTGCTCTTCATCCTAGATAATGTGGATCAACCAGTATCGACCTTGGAGGATCATGATTTTGAGCACCACCCTAAGGGGAATTATTCACATCCAGCATCTCCAGTGCTGGGCCATCTACTAGGGCCAGAAATACTTTTTAGGGCTTTCTTTCTGATCACAGTTCGGACCACATCTCTAGAAATGTTCACTAATTCCTGGGAAGAGACACAGTGGGTGGAAGTCCTAGGTTTCTCTGAGCCTGCAAGGAAGGACTATTTCAAGAAATACTTCACAGATGAAAGCCAATCTGTTACAGCCTTTAGTTTGGTTGAACCAAACCCAATCCTCCTCGCAGAGTGTCTTATACCCTGGGTGTGCTGGCTGGTCTGCACTTGCCTGAAGCAGCAGATGGAGCAGGGAAAGTTATGCCCATTGACCACTCAGACCACCACAGGCATCTTTCTCCACTACCTCTCCCAGGCTGTCCCAGCTCAGCTCCAAGAGATCCAGCTTAGGCGTTTGTGCTCTCTGGCTGCTAACAGTATTATGAAAAGAAAGACCATCTTCAGTGCAGATGACCTCAGTAAGCATGAGTTAGACAGGGCCCTCATCACCACCTTGTTGAAGATGGGCTTTCTTCAAAAGCACTCTGGTATGCTGAACTACAGCTTCAACCACCAGTGTTTCCAGGAGTTCTGTGCTGCAGTGTCCTGTGTGTTGGAAAACTCAGAGCATTTGCATGAATATGATTTCCGTTTTAGATGGAAGATGAACTTGCCAATGACTGATCCATGTTATGACCTGTCACAAACCTTTTGCTTCCTATCTGGCCTTTTAAGTGATCCCGGGGTGAAGGAGATGGAGAAGATCTTCTCCTGCCAGATGCCTCCTGGAGGGAGGAGGAGTGCGCTTCTGTGCATCAAGGAGAAGACACTATTTGTGTCTCAATACTCTCTGAACTTGCTCTACTATTTGTATGAGACTCAAGATGAGGAGCTTGTGACACAGGAAATGGCCTATTTCCAGGAACCAAGGGTGTGTGCCCGTACAGACAGGGAACTCCTATTAGTCACTTTCTGTGTTAAATTCTGCAACAACCTGAAGTGGCTTCAACTGAATGACAGTGAATTGCAGAAAGGAGGACAGAGGTGCCCTGGGATAACTGTGTGAGTATCCTCCGCAACTAGCTTGCTGCTCCTTAGTTCTGCTCATGACCCTGCATTCCCTAGGCAGAGAAGCATGTTCACTAATACTGGTTTTACGAATAAAGTATGGAAGTCACATGTGACTACTCGCTGCCCAATCTGGCTAACATTCTGTCACCTTGAATGCTCTGCATGCCTCACCCTGTGACAGAGCCTGGCATTTTCCTCCTGCCTCTCCTCCTACCTCTGTGAAACCCACAAGCATTCTCTGCTGGACACTCTGCCACCTTCACATTTACCTTCCCATGGCCTCCACCCTCTCCAACAATCAAGCAGCCCTCTGACTCCTCCTCTTGCAACATGATTTTGCCCTAAGAAATTTTGCCTTCAATTGCTTCAGAACCTCCATGACAATAGCATTGGCCCTGAGATCTTCCCCCATCACCTCAGAATGCATGTGTCTCAGCAGAAGCCCCCTATTTTCCCTACAAACTGACATCCTTAGGTAGATTTTACTAACACCCAGCAACACTGAATTTCCATGCCCAAGCCCGCTGCCTACATTGCAATATTGATCACTCACTGTAAGTGTGAGTCTATCTCTCTCTTTATTTAATTCATTCCATGAATATTCATTAGACACTGATTTAGGACTAGGGATGTGGCTCAGTGGCAGAGTGCTCTCCTCGCATGTGGAAGGACCTGGGCTCTATTCCCAGCACAGAAAGTCATACACACACACACACACACACACACACACACACACACACACATATGCACATGCACACAAACACACAAACACCTATGAAACAATTGCTGTAAGTGACAAAACACACATACACATCCTACATAATCCTTGCCTGAAGAAACTCTAGACTTTGACAATAGATAAACATTATAATCCAATAATTATAATAGACTGAACCTTCAATAACACAAGTATAGGCAAATTACCTTAGTAACTCAAGGAAAAGAATGATTACCTACATCAGCAAGAAAAGGAGAGATTTTCAGAGGAAACAATATTCCATTTATTTATCTTTTACTTTCATATTTTTTATTTTAACGATAAAAGAACAAAAATGTATTAACAAACACACATACATTCACAAAATAACAAAAATAATGCAAGCAATACAGAATTTCAGACAAGATGATAGGAAATTAACCATGGTTGCTGTATTACATATTGATATCTTCAAATTGTTTACTCAGATAAACAAATGTAAGCATGTAAGATTGATCAAACAATTAAACACTAACTGTTCCTTTCCATAAAGAAGGAGAAATAAGTAGTACAACTATCTTAGCCATCCTGTGTATATATATATACATATTTTTCCCTTCTTTGTTTCTTTTCTCTTTTCCCTCATCCCAGTAGTTCTTTCCCTTTGAGGAGTTTCTTTCCTGTTCACAATATCTATTATACCTTTTAGATTTTATTCACTCTTTCAGGTTTTTACACTAGTGAGTACAGTGTTAACACATGTGGGTCTGATTTATTTCATTTATGAGTATGGTCTCTAGATTTGTCAATTTACCTATAAAAGCCTTGAGTTTATCTTTCATTATAACTGAGTAATATTCCATAATATAAAAATACCACAACTTTTTTATCCATTCCTCAGTTGATGGGCTTTTGGGTTGCTTCCACGATTTAGCTTTTACAAATTATGAGCTATAAACATGGGTGCACATATATCACTGTGATATGTTTTCAATTCTTCTGGAAAAATACCCAAAAGAGAAATAGCTGAGTTGAATGGGAATTCTAATTCTAGTTTACTGAGGAATCTCCAAACTGATTTCCACAGTGGTTTCACCAGTCTACACTCCCACCAACAGTGGAGAGGGTTCCTTTCCTCCTGCAGCCCCATTAGCATTTGTTATTGGTTGATTTCTTAATGATAACCGGTCTTTCAGGGTGAGATGGAATCTCCATGCTGTTTTATTTTGCATTTTGTGAATGACTAATGATGGTGAACATATTTTCATGTATTTATTGCCATTTGTATTTCTTTATCTGAGAAATATGTATTCATCTCAAATGCCATTTTGTATTGGGTCTTTGAATTTAGAGGGGGCTGATTTTTTAAATTCTTTATATATACTACATAGAAATTCTTTGTCTGAGGGGTAGTTGGCTAAAATTTTTTCCCAATTTGTGGGTTTTCCTTTTACTCTGCTGGTGATTTCCTTAGATGTGTGAAAACTTTTGAGTAAGATGAGATCTCAGTTGTTGATTCTTTGAAGTATTTTCTGTGCAGTTTGGTTTGTTCATGAATTCTCTGCCTACCTCTACGTCTTCAAGAATTTTACCTGCTTTCCCTCCCAGTAGATCTCCCAGTAGTTTCTGTTTTAATATTGAGAACTGTGATCTGTTTTGACTTGAGTTTGGTGCATGGTTAAAGACTAGTTTTAGTCTTCAGCATGTGTAAAGCCAGTTTTCCCAGCACCATTTATAAAAGAGGCTATCTCTCTTCCAGTGAATTTGTTTGGCTGCTTTGTCAAAGATAAAGTGGCTGAGTTTGTTTGTGGTTGTGGTTACATCTTCCAGTCTGTTCCATTGACTCTCAGGTCTGGTTTTTTGGGGAGGTTGGTTTTGTTTTGTTTTGTTTTTGTTTTTTGCCAGTACCATGTTGATTTTCTCACAGTTGCTTTGTAGTATAATTTGAAGTTGGGGATTGTGATGCCTCCTGCCTTTCCTTTGTTGTTCAGGATTGATTTTGCTATTCTGGATATCTTCTGGTTGCAGAAGAATTTAGGAATGTTTTCTCTAGACCTATGAGGTATACTAACGGTATTTTATTTGAAATTGCACTGAATCTATACAATAATTTTGGGAATATGGCCATTTTCACAATGTTGCTTCTTCCTATCCATGAGCAATGAATATCTTTCCATTTTCTGCAATCCTCTTCAATCTCTTTTCTCAGAGTACTGTAGTTTTCACTGTATAGCTCTTTTACTTCTTTTGTCAGATTTTTCCTAAATATTTCAATTTTCTGGATGTTATTGTGAAAGGTATGGTTTCCTTAGTTTCTCTCTCAGTGTGTTTGTTGCTTGTGTACAGGAATGCTATTGATTTTTGAGTGTTGACTTTGTGTCCAGCTATGCTGCAGAACTTGTTGGTTAATTCTAGGAATCTTTTGGTGGAGTTCTTGGGGTCTTCTATGTAGAGTATGGTGTCATCTGTGAATAATGATAATTTCACTTTCCCTTTCCTATTCTTATTTCTTTTATATCGCTCATTTGTCTGATTGCGCTTGCTAATGTTTCCACAACTATGTTGAATAGGAGTGGTGACAGTGGACATGCTTGTCTTGTTTCTGATTTTAAAGTGAAAGCTTCTAGTTTTTGTTCATTTAGTGTGATGTTGGCTCTTGGTTTGTCATAGATGGCTTTGATCAGATTGAGGTGAAGACTGTCAATTCCTATTTTCTGTAGATTTTTTTTTTTGTCATGAATGAGTGTTGGACTTTGTCAAAAGCTTTTTCTGCATCTATTGAGACGATTACGTGGTTTACTTTTGGCTCTGTTGATATGCTGTATTACATTCATTGATTTACTTATGTTGAACAATTCCTGTATCCTTGGGATGAATCCTACTTGGTCACGGTGTATTATCTTGCTGATTTGCTGAATCCTTTCTGCTAGTATCTTATTAAGTACCTTTGCATCTATATTCATTACAGAGAATGGCCTGCAGTTCCCTTTTTGGTTGGGTCTTTCTCTGGTTTTGGTATCAATATAATACTTGCCTCCAGAAATGAGTTAGGGAGAAATGCTTCTTTTTCAATTTCATTAAACAGTTTGAGGAGTGTTGGCATTAAATCTCCTCTGAATTTCTTATAAAATTCAGCTGTGAATCTATCAGGATCTGGGTTTTTCTTTGTTGGTAGGTTTTTAATCACATTTGCAATTTTATTAATTGATATTGGGCTATTTGGGATTTTTATATCTTCTTGATTCAACTTTCATAATTCATCCATATTTAGGAATTTATCCATTTCTTCTGCATTTTCTAACCTATGGGAGTAGACTCTCAAAGTACATATTGATGATCTTCTGAAATACTCTAGGATCTGTAGTGATTTTACCTTTTTCATTCCTGATTGCATATATTTGAGTTTTTCTTTCCTTTTTTTTATAAGTTTGGCTAGTAGTTTATCAATTTTATTCATGCTTCAAAGAACCAACTGTTCAGGGGCTGGGGATATAGCTCAGTGGAATAAGCACCTGCCTAGCAAGCACAGGTTCCTGAGTTTGATCCCCAGTACCGCCAAAAAAAAAAGAAGCAACTCTTCAATTTATTAATCTTTCTAGTGTTTGTCTCAATTGCATTTATTTCTGTCCTGATCTTTATAATTTCCTCCATTCTTTGGGCTTTGAGCTTGACTTGTTCTTCTTTTTCTAAAAGTTTGAGATGCAACATTAGGCTATTTATTTGTTCACATTCTGTTTTCTTAATGTGTGAGTCCACTGTTATAAATTTCCCTCTGAGGACTGTTTTCAGTGCATCCCACAGATTCTGGTAGGTTGTATATATGTTTTCATTTGCTTATCTTCAGCTTTATTCTAGTGGTTTTTTCCAGTTTTCGATGGAAGTCTTAAATTCCTGGATATCTCTTTGAAACTGTTTCATGCATTCTAGTTCTTTCCTATATTGTTCATTTAATGTTTCCATCATTTTCCTGTGCTCATCTGTTTTTTTATATGTGTCTTTTATAGATGTGTTCATCAGTTCTTTCATTATTGTTGTCATTTCTTTCTTAACCTGATTATTTCTGATCTGATTTCTTCTATGTCCTGAAGAAGTTGGTTCTTTACTTCAGTTGCAATCATTTCAGAGATTTCAGATGTGTGACTTCCAAGTTCTCCTATGTTGATGTCTCCTGGGCTTGTTCTGGATGGGGTTGAATTCTGAGATTTCATTTTGCTCCATTGTCTTGTCATTTTGAATGTCAGAAGTTAGGCACCAAACCTCACACTTCCCAGGTAGCTCATCAAAGGTCTCTAAGGACCTTAGTTTTCCTGGGTGTCAGACTTATTGCAAGATAGCAGTGGGTGATCGGCCACTGAGTCCAGGATCCCCAGGCAATTGGTATAGTGCCTGGCTCAGACCACAAATGTGATGGTGGCAGGATGCTGGCCTGTGGTACCAGGGTCTCTAGGCCATTGATGGAAAGCATGCAGGCCTCAGCTGTGAAGCACAATGTCTGACAGGAAAGGGGCCAAGGCAACAGGGTCTGCAGGCAGCCAGTAGAGTGTGCAGAGGCCTCAGCCACAAACCAAGATGGCAGCAGAACATAGCCATCTCTCCAGGGTCTGCAGGCAGCTGGTCAGGCATACACAGGCCTCATCTACAAAGCAAGATGTCTGTGGAGCTTGGACTGCTGCCTATTTTCAGATTTTTAAAACATTTTCTTACCATGAAACATGTGTTTCTTATAGAAAAATAAGGCTATATAGATACAGCACTGATCAATTCAGTACCAATTCAGTAATTCAGTACCAACTAGATTTCTATTACTCAAAATTAACCATCATTAAAAATTGAAGTATATCATTCTAGTGTTTTTCTATGGAGTTTTTGAGAAAATTGAACCTATACAATTTATTTCATAAACATTATGTTCTTAAAGTATCAAGTTCATCTTCTCTTATTATAAAGAAGTCTGATACAATACCAATTTGAATAATCATATAACATTCTCCACAGGAAAAGAAAAAACATGGCCTTAGATAATGGTTTGATGCACAATTTGAATATCTCCCTGTTCCTGGGATTTTAGATTGTTTCAGTTTCTAGATGTTCGTGGATATGCACATGACACTGACCTTGGAGGACCAAGATATTGGTGTTGTAAGTGACAGTGGCCTGACATGAGTCCTTACAAATCGTTCTAAGCAGGTGCAAATGCCAAGGCGATATCTAGGCAAGAGGACACCAGTTACAACAAGAGAGTTTGGAATTTATGGTAGCAAATGGGGGTCTGAAGTCTCCTGTCTCCAGTCTGTAGAAATTCAAGACTTTCTTCTGAAACTGAGGATGGGGATAGAAAGGTCCTGAGTCAGCCAGGAGAACCAACTAGAGATATTAGAGCATTGAAGATAACCCAATGAGGGACTTTCAGGTTATTAGATGATAACTAAGCCTCATGCTTTTGGAACAATACATTTTCAATTTTTCCTCCAATCAGTATAAGCATAACACATGCAATAAAAAGCCATCTTTTCATGCTGGATGTGGTTACACATGCCTATAATCCCAGTGATCCAGAAGCTGAGACAGAAGGGTGACAGATTCATAGACAGTCCTTGCAATTTAGAGAGATCCTATCTCAAAATGAAAAGTAAAATAAGATCGGATGTTCTTAAGCTGTAGAGCCCTTGCACAGTATATGCCATGCCGAGTTTCATCTGGAGTACAACATACAAAAGAAAAAAGAATTACCATCCTTTGAAAATTATTTTATTTTCTTTAATCAGTTTTTATCCCCTTTCCCTCACTCCTTCCTCCCTACCTCTGTGTCTTGTTCCCCACAGCCATTTGGAAAAGATCCTCCTACTCCCTATTTGTCGTTCTTCTATTTCACTCTACATTTATGTATTTTTGGAGTTGCTCATATAAGAGAAACAACACAATATTTATGTTTGTGTGTCTGACTTATTTCCCTTAGTAGTATGGTTGTAAGGTACATCCATTGATTTCTTCTAAACATATTTGATGTTATGAAATTTGAATGTTTTTTAACTATTTCACTCAACACTGGCCACCTTCAATATTTCGTAGGTCTTTGTACATTTATGCTATGGAAGGTACTAAATTATAATCGCAGTAAGACTGTGGGGGACCATGCAATGCCTTGTAGTCTTGCAAAAAGCCCTGCAGCAGGTGATGCTCTAGCTTTCCTGTTTTTACGACTAAGGAGAATCAGTGAGGCAGAGGAAGGGGACTCATGTGCAGGAAGCTGACTCAAAAGCCTCTGCTTCTCAACTCTGCATGGCTCTGCGCACTTGAGAAAGACAAATTAAGATTGCTACACAGTGGAAATTAGTAGGGACAAGAGTTACTGAAGGTCAGGGTAGAGCTGTCTGGCCAGAAAATAGAAATATCAGTCTGAAGATTGGAGGAGAATTTGAGGAGCTCAAGGCTCAAAGCAGAGGAGGGGAATAAAGCAGTATCTAAAAGTGGAAAAACTAACTGAGGAGAAAACATATGGGGCTGTGCTTACACTAGCGCTCTCACATGATGCCTATGCGCCTTCGCACGCTGGCTCCCAATATTCTCTCCTATAACGTTCCCTTATTTCAGGGCAAACACCTTCATGAAGGAAAGATAGCCTCTTTAACAAGTGATATTGGGAAGACTGGCTTTCCACATGCCAAACATTGTACCTAGATGTATGCCTCTCACAGTGTGCTAAATTAAAATGGAAATGGATCAAAGATCTACACATTAAACCTGCAAATAATCTGATGGAAGTTAGATTATGTAAAACTCTTCATCATGTACATGTAGGCAAAGAAAACACCGATTGGACAAGAAATAATACAAAGAATCAAAAAAGTGGGATCACATCAAATTGAAAAGCTTCTGCACAGCCGAGAAAACCAGGAATAGAGTGATGAGACAAGCTATACAGTGGGAAAAGGATTTTTTGTTACTTACTCCTCAGAGAGAGGGCTAAGATCTAGACTATATAAAGAACTCAAAATAAGTAGACTTCCAAATTTACAATCATGATCCCAAACTGGCCACCTAAAATGAACACACACATCTCGGGTGAGAGTGCACAAACAGCTAATAAATACATGAAAAATAGTCAACGCCATGGGCCATTGCAAAATGCAAATTAAAACAACACTGAAATTCCATCTCACTCTGGAAAGAATAGCTGCCATCAAGAAATCAACCAGCAACAAATGCTGGCAAGGCTGTGGGGAAAATGGGACCTTTCTCTAACATTGGTGAGAGTATATATTCATAAAGCCACTATGGAAATCAGTATGGAGATACCTCAAAAATCTAAACCTAGAGGTTCTATTTGACCCAGCTATTTCCCTTCAAGGTATCTTCCAAAAAAGTTAAAGTTATCATACCATAGTGATGAATCCATCTGTATGTTTTAGCAACACAATTTTTAATAGCTAAACCTTGGAAACAGCCCATGTACTGGTCAACAGATGAATGGATAAAGAAAATGTGGTATTTATATACAAAGGAGTACTACTCTGTCATAAAGAAGGATAAACATGAGACATTTTTAGGTAAGTGGATGTATCTTGAGACCATAATATTAAATGAAATAAATTAGATGCACAAGATTAAATGTTGCATTGTTCCTCTCATGTGAGAAACCCTAAGGGTAAACAAAGAGCAAAATGGAGGATAGGTACTGAGAAGTGGGAAGAATATGTTCAAATAGGGAGGGGACAAGGAGAAGGAAAGAAGAAAGGAAGGAAGGGAAAAGGGAACTAAAAACAAAGAACAGAAGGAAAATGGCTCTAAATTTTATAAATGGGGTTGGGAAGAAGATCGGAGACAGGGAAGGGGAAAGGGAGGAAAAAAACAGAATTAAGATGTATTATGTGCATGCATATGTTTCCAAATGAATGTGATTATTATACACAGCGTAGACATACACTAAAAATTCATTTTAAATATATATATTTTTTAAATTCCTGCTTTGCCATCTCTCGCCTGTGGCCCCTCTCTGTGATCTTGCTAACACAGAAAGGAATAAAGATCCACACAAAGCAACATGCACAACAGTATGACCATCGTATGCAACATCACATCATGGAATCATCCTCAACCACATTTCCTGGGTTCTGTTCCCACCATGCATCTCCTGATTTTCCTTCTGGTTTCTGAGACTCTAGAATCTGTGCCAAAGGAAGTCAGATCTGTCTCTATCAAGAAGAAGGCTGTGCAATTACAAAGGTCCTCCACTATGCCAAGCCCTATGCTGGGCACTACAGAAGTAAAAGATGACAGCTATAAGGAGCTCCCACATTGAGGCAGAGGCAGACACGTACAGTGCACACAACAGCATGCACTGCCAGAGGCTACAGAATGAAGAGCCACACAGAGAAGGGAAATCTACCCATGGTGGAGGGTAAATGTGCAGATGGAAGGGCAGCTCAGACCTGGGTTGCACTGCTGGGCACAGCTGCCTGGTGTGCAAGGCACTGAGCCCCACTCTGGCACAGGGCTGTGACCTCAGGTCCTGCACATGCAGCTCACATCTCCTTCTCCCTCAGGTCCACGTGGGCACCACTCACTGATGCAAGTTGGAAGGTTCTCTTCTCCGTTCTCCAGAGCACTGGCAGCCTGGAAGAGTTAGCCCTAAGTGGAAATCCACTGAGTCTGTCTGCTGTGCAGAGTCTTTGTGAGACCCTGGGTCAACCTCGCTGCCACCTGAAGACCCTGCGGTGAGTCTGGACTGGGTTTTCCTCTGGATCTGGGTGGGTGGGAAAAGGAAGATAGAATCTGAGTCTAGAATGTGGGTTTGGTCTCTATGTTTATCAGATATTTATCCATAGCCTTACTGATCACAAAGTGATAGGTGCTGGGGATGCTGTGGGAAACAATCAAAGGCAAGATTCTCTTTTCATATAGTTAGAAAGAGTGGTATTGGGGCTGGGGATATAGCTCAGTGGAATAAGCGCTTGCCTAGCAAGCGCAGGGTCCTGAGTTCGATCCCCAGTACCGCAAAAAAAAAAAAAAAGAAAGAGTGGTATTAATCAAGAAACAGTACTAGCAAGTGGTCAACAACAGGCCCAGAGTTCCCTGGGGAGTGCCTTGAAAGAGAGCTAACAAAAACAAAGGACTTGACCAAGAAGCAGAGGTGGGAGGAGTAAGTTTCATGCAGAGGGAATAGGCTCTCTTGTCTCCCGCTGCTCTCCTGGCCAATACTCTACACTCTGCTTCTCTGTGCTATGCTTCTTAAGATTTCACACACACCTAAGATTGTGCAGTATTCTTCTATGTCTGTCTTATTTTGCTTTTTTAATTTTATTTTTCAAATTCTCTGAAAAAATTGTGAAATGACCATAATCCAAGAATTCTGGAGATTTTCTTTATAAAGAATTGAAATCTTCCATATTGCATAGACAACATAGATTCACAGGAGGAGAAAGATCATAGCAGGAGTAGAAGGACCTGGAAAGAAAGACACTCATGGAAAATCCTTGGAATCATCTGGGACTTAGGGGTAGAGAAGAACAGTAAAACACAGGAACTCAGAGGTTCAGGGATATGGAGAGTTTCCAGGGCCACAACAGCAGGACAGTCTAAGCACTGACCTCCTGCTATGCACTGTACCCAGTACAGGACACACATGACCTCCTTCTTTAGGTCCCTTCAATAGGCTCAGAGAATACGTTACAGGCAAATAAATTACAACTGAAGATAAGGAAACCTGTCCCAAATCCTCAAGTAGCACCTGAAAGAAGTGAGATCAGAACCAATGTCAGGCTGGTTCCAGAACATTTACACAGTGCACCGCACCCACCGCCTTCACTCAGTTGTCCTCTGCCCCCTCAGTGAGGGTCACGGCCACATTTTCTCAATGGAAGTGGAGATCTGGGATCTGTAAGGGGAATCACAACAGCACATCTTGCAACGATGAGTCCCTTTGAGGTGAATTAACCCACAAAAGTAGTTTTACTCTAAAACTTTATGCAGTGGTTAAACTAAAACTACACTGTAATTCTAGGTCTGTCCTGAAAGCGGGAGTATCTCCTGCCTCTATCCGCACCTTAGTGATGCCCTCATTTTCCTGTTACTGTCAATCCCTCATTCCTCTGCTGTCAGCTGCCCTCAACTTTCTCTTTTCCAATGATGTTTCCTTCATTCATCCATAAACACATAGGAAATGCATTGTTGTAGGAAAAGGGATATGGAGAGTAATAAAGGAGGAAATTCTTTCTCATGGAACTCATATTCCACATGGGAAAGAGAAGAAAATGTAAAACAAAACCAGTGAAATGCATAGTACTACACTGTATAGGATATGGGCAATAGGAAAAGTAAAAGAAGTAGAAAGAGTAGGGACTCTAAGGATAGACATTACAATTTTGAAGAGAGAGGATGTCAAACCAAGACTTCACCAAGGTGACTTCCCTATGAGGTAAGACCTGAGGCTGGTGAGGAAACAAAATATGAGATATCAAGTAAGATTGTTCTAGACAAAAGAATGAACAGATTCTCAGACCCTGAGGTGATTATCAAAAAGGAAACAGTCAATGAGGATGCAGCTAAAAGAGATAATCAGTGAGAGATTACTTGAATCCAATTTGTCAGGGGCCTGTAGACAAAAATGAGGACAACAAAATTTAGTACAAACCATGGAGAAAAACATTAGAGACTTCTGATTAAACGATGACTTGCTCTTATTTGTGTCTATATATAGTTCTCCCAAACACCTGTGCATTCCTTGTAACCAGGAAGGAAGGGTAGCATGAAGGATGGGGTTTATCCAACTGCACACAGCCCAACTTTCTGACCTACACTATATTCTCTGTGGTACTGTGGGTGTTTTTTCAACAAAAATTTGATCCCTCAAGTCATAGCTGTGTGTTCCCACAGGTTGGCTGGCTGTGGGCTCACAGCTGAGGGCTGCAAGCACCTTGCCTTTGGGCTGAGCACCAGCCAGACCCTGACTGAGCTGGATTTGGATTTCAACATGTTAACAGATGCTGGGGCCCAGAACTTTTGCCAGGGCCTGAAACACCCAAGCTGCAAACTTCAGAGACTGAGGTAATTGCTCCTTCATTGTTGACACTGCTTTTGGGAGGAGGAGGGAGCAGATGACCATGTGGCAGACTAAAGAAAGGGGCAGCAAAAGGGGTGAGATTTTGTGCAGAAGGAACTCAGGGAAAGTCAATGCCTTGTGGAAGCTCGGATGGAAACTCGCCCATGGCTGGATAGAGGGATGTGGTCACAGGGCTCCATATGTACCTAGAAAGCCAAGTTCTTCACAAGACCCCCATAGAGTCTCCTTGTCTAATGTCCCAGTAGTCAAAGCAGAACCTATGACACCAAAATGCACACTCTAAACACAGATCAGTGGACTTTGTTTCTTGATGGGTGATCATGAGCAATGGGCATGAGTCTAGGTCAGAATGGAGGAAATTTTGTGGCCATTTTCACAATATACCACAGGGAAGGATGGTAACGGTGTTCACTTTCTAAGATTCCTCAGAGCATGGAATGGCTGAAATAGTGAGAGCAGTGTACTATTTGCTGTTTGTCAGTCTTCATCAGCCATCAATTGCCTAGTAACAGGCTCTCTTGCTTGGCAAGGGTCACAGCCATAGACAGCTGAGCTCACTGGTGTGCACTTAATTCAGGCTTCTGCTACCATCTTCATCTGGATGACAGAGCAACATCCCTCAGCATAGAGACACAAGCATGGATTATTCACATTTTCCTCTCCTCTCCTGCCCCCTGCCCCTGATGCACACAGTTATACACACACACATGTGCTCTTGAGAGATCTGACATCAGTTTCTCTTTTTGGATATAGCCCAAGCACTGAGGGATGCTGTATGCATCTCTGGTCCTACTTGTCCTTCTCTCCCTTCTTTTTGCCCAAAATTCTTCCTTTTGCAGAGTCATTGCTTGTTTTTCCACTGAATAATTCTGAGCAAAGAGGTCACTGGGACAGGAGGGGAGCAAGGGAAGCCTATTGGGACATCCTCCACCATCAAGAGGCAGCAGTTCCTACAAAGCTAAGAACTCTGTCACACACATAATATTGAACACTCACTATATCTGAATGTGAAAAAACTGAGTCAAAAAAGAAATTATTTTCCCTAAGCGGCATAGGAAGAAAGTAGCACTGCCAGGATTGGAAATGAAATCTAACATTAAAGCTTCACATGAAAGCCATTTGCCCAGGCCCTGTTTTAGCCAAGACACTTTAGTAGATAAGAAGCTTGCATCTTAGTTTGTGCATGATGTCCTGAGTGCTTTGCTGGAACTTAAACAGATGCAGCTGTGGGAAAACGGATTGCAGAACCTGGGCTGGGGCTTCAAAGCAGAGACCTGAGACAGCATGTCCTAGAGACCCCAAGTATGTAGAGCCCACAGAACCTACACAGCACCATTTTAAATAAATAATGCATTACAAACACTATTCTGTCCTGGATTTGATCATTTCTGGTACATCTAGAGATAGCATATGTCAGTAAATACAAAGTTGTTTCACTCTTTCTAATGGCAGCATGGAATTTCATTATATGGATTCTCCATTAGTTTATTATTCATTCCCCATTATGGACATCTGGAATATCTCCAGGCTATGCCAATATCGTGCCATGTATCCGGGAACAGGATGTATTATCTGTAGCCTAAATTCTGAAAATGGCTAGGTAATAACTATGTATACTCCTAATTTTGCTTCTAAAATCATTGTGCTCTCATTGTGTAGAGTGTTTATCAGGAATGAATAGACCACAATAAGCTCCTTTCCAACCACCCCCAGTGTTAGGCCTTTCCCGGTACATTGCTGTAGATCTCTGTAGAATGGAAGAGGCTGAAAGAGGAAGAAGGATTTCATCTGGAAACAGTAAAGTAACCTCCCCTTGCATCCTTGTATTTCATGCAACATGAACTGTCCCATTTTGAGCATGTGATTGTTGTCCTATTAAGAGTGAGAATTCAGGCTGTCCTAGTCAGAATGGAGCTCATGCCCTCTCCCAAGCTCAGCAGGAGACCAGCAGTCCCTTACTTCAATTCATTGGTGGTTATACTTATAGTACACATGGAATTATCCAGCTGGATAAGACAAGGCAGGCTAGAGAGCTTACCACTGCTCAGCACAGCATGCAGGGTAACGGTCATGGCCTTGGAATGGTACAAAACATACCCCACACTCTAGTTGTGATTGAATCTATGATATTATCCATCATTTTTTGTTCTTAATACCCAAGTTCATCCATTTTTCTCCTAGACTGAGAGGTGCCCTTAGTGTTGAAACCTACCTAGACATCAGATGACCACTGACCTTGGGAACATGGCTGGGTGAAAGTTATTAACAGTTAAGCCTAAGAATCCAAATAGAATATGAATAAGTTACTGATCTAAGGTTGCTATGTCACATGGGCAAGACTTGTGCGACTCCAACAGAAACGAGAAAGGAAGGGTGCATGCACCCTGTAAACCTCTGGGCTGCAAGAGGAAAACAAAGACTTGCCAGGCCACTCAAGGGCAAGGAAGTCTGTCTTCCTCTAATGTCACCACAGGACTCCAGAGGATTACAGCTACTAGAAAGGGTAACCAGATCTCAGGTACCCATGGTAGTAAATGCTGGAGACTATGTCTAAGGGCCCATGTGCATCTTTCCTGCAGGCTGGTTGGCTGTGGCCTCACATCCAGTTGCTGCCAGGACCTGGCCTCAGTGCTCAGCACCAGTCCCAGCCTCAATGAGTTGGACCTGCAGCAGAATGACCTGGGAAGCCATGGTGTGCAACTGCTCTGTGAGGGTCTCAGGAACCCCACCTGCCATCTCATAAAATTATGGTAAGGTCATAGGGATCCCTGGGTATGACAAGAGAAGAAAAATAGATGAAGATATAGTTTGCCTAGGGTTTTTCCTAGGTATGCTACTTACACCATATGACTCCAGCAAGTTTGAGAGCTCCTCTGTAAGACTCGGTTTCCTGGTCAGTGTACTGGGATTATCATACTCACTCATGGATCACGATGAAATAAAGAGGATACAAAATGTTTTGGTTGTAGCTCAGTCATATACTACTATCTTAGCATGTGTATAGTTTTCTATTCCTCTCCAATACCAAAAAAAAAAAAGAGAGATACAAAAGCAAAGACATGTTTTATGATGAGGATGTTCTAAAGGATTTCCATGTTCACTTTACTCTGGAGTGACACTTCACTCATTTACTCATTTTCATGTATTTATGGCAGGCTTCTAACAAGCCAAGCACATGCCAATGTCCAGGCTCCATAAATATGACCATGAGCAGATATGAGCACTTACCTCCCGAATGAGGCTTACCCACGTGGGAAAGAGATGCATACTGATCACCTGTCAGCACTACATATGTATTTGCTCAAGAAAATTGCTCATGAACCACGTCACTCTACCTCCATCTCAGAGGTCAATATCTAGGGAATCTAGTATCAAGAGATTCCTTCAGTTGTTGGCAGATTCCTACAGCAGTTGGCAGATAATAGTACAGTGTGCCCTACACAGTTTGGGGACATGGGGTGATCCCAGAAGAACCAGATTTCCCTTGTTCTTGCAGGCTGGACCACACCCTTCTGAATACAGAGGAGCTGGAGGCCCTGAAGCAAGAGAAACCACAGCTGCTCATCTCCAGCATACGGTAAGGGGTGGAATTGGAACTCATTCTGCACAACACAAGCCTAGAGCTGAGCCTCTCAGTCCGGTCTGGAGCTGAGAAATAGGAAAGGAGTCTTAGAGTGTGGGAGAAGACAGAGCCAGCAAGAAGCCAAGAAAACAGAACAACCAGGGTGAGGTAGGGGTTTGGGTTACTCAGTGAAAATAGGACCACAACGCCTGCCTGACTGAACCCCTCCTTAGAACGTGAGTGCCTGCTCTGGGCTCACCATGATGTCATGACCACTGATCACTAGTACAGGTTCCCTCAGCGAACATAGAAATTTGGAACAATGAAAACAGTGATTACATGGGGAGACAAGCGCAAAGACACAGAGAAATGCTGAGGAAAAAACTGCCGCCATGTCACCATCCCCACTGTCACCCTCTCCATCCACATACACCTGTTCACGCCCTCTCGGAGTGAGGTGGAGCTTCAGGGCAGGGAAGTGCATCCCTCACTCCCAGGGAAGGGGATGACGTCCTCGTGTGCTCCCTGTTTGACGTATTTGGGCCCATGGCCTTGAAATTCTGTCTTCACGTTCCTGCCTGCTGTGCCTCACCTCAGTGAATGGGACAGTGTTCCTAGAGAGTCACTCACTCACTGAGCAAGCATTTCCTTCAAACCACTGAGTATCAAGCACTGTGTGGTGATCTTAAACACAATAGTGAACAGGACAGATGAGGCTCCTCATTCAGGAGCTCAGTCCACCAAAGAGAAATGGACAAATTCTCCCATAACCTTGTGTAATTGCATCTGGGCTCAATGCATATGCACTTCCCAGCCTGAGTAAATTTGTCCCAAGGAGCTGAGCCAAGCTCTGAAAGACTGAAATAGTTAATTAGGGGTAAGAATGAATTGATTCCAGGCAAAAGGAGAGACTCTGAGGGAGAAGAGATCTTTGTTCCTTGGAGGAACAGGAGGAGGCCAGGTGTGTAGAGGAGCACTATTCAAAGTGTGGTGCACAAGCCAGCAGCAGCAACATCACCATCATCCAGGAGCAAATGCTGAAGCCCCATCCAGACCTGCTCAGTCAGAATCTCTGTGATGAGGCTATAGTCCTTCAGTGGAATATTTTTAAACAATATGTCCTGGTTGTTTTTAAGCAGATAAAGTTTGAGAGCCAGTGGTCTAGAAGTCAGTGAGGAGGGAGAAGGTGGAACTGGTGGAGTGAAGGATGACAGGTCCCACATAGCAAGGCCCTTTGGATCTTGTTAACCACTTTCTGTTTCACCCACAAGCAATGGAGAGATATTGGAGGGATCAGCACTCAAATGGTATGTTGGACTCACATTCTGAGATCACTTACTGTGTAGAAAATTGACAGCAGAGGGTCAGGGCAGAAATACCTTTGGAGGAGGCTGCAGTTGTTCAGGCCACAGATGCCAGGAACTGGAACTACGATGGAGGCCATGGAATTGCAGAGCATAAAATAATAGGAGAGCTATTTGGGAGGTATCGTTAAGATGATCGACTGTCAGGGTGGGCAAGTGTTTTAGTTAATATTAAAATAATATTTTAATTATAATTATAACAGAATATCTGAGACTGGGTGATTAATCAGAAAGAGATTATTTCTTGATGTTTTGGAGTCTGGGGAGGCCAAGGTTAAAAGCTTAAATCTGTAATGGCCTCTTTTACAGGTCATCCCATGACAGAGGAGGAAGGGCCAGAACACACATGAGAGATGGGAGGGTTGGCCCAGCTTACTTTTATGACAGATCTATTCTTGCCACAACAAACCCATTCCTGTGATAAGGATAGTAATCTCTTTATGAAAGCAAAGCTCTAAAACCTTATCACACTTTTGAGTTCATAGATCCCCACACAGTTGCCCTGGGGAGTCACTTTCCCATGTGTGCACTTTGGGAGACTCATTTAATCCACAGCAACAAGGGAGGAGTCAGTATGATGCCACAGCTCTGGCGTGGATATGTGGGTGGAGGGATCCACTCACAGAGACAGGAACTTCAGAAGAAGCAAGGGATGGAGTTCAATTTTGAGTGCACTGAATTTTAATTCAGGGTGTCATGTAGAAAGCCCTGGCTTCCCTGGGATTTGAAAAACAATGAATATTTCCATGTGTAGAATTTCAGATACAAGGATCCCTACCAAAGATCCACTGGGAGGAGAAGCGAGTTATAGCACTTCCTGCTTCAAGCAGCAGAGACCACAATCAGGTGTGTAACTGGTTGGTGCTGGGACCAATACAATGGGGGGAGGAAAGTGTCACCATCCTAGACCATGTCCACCATCCCCCTACACCCTTGATGGGACAGAGCAGATTAATCACCTAAAGGGGCCCTATCCCAAGTAAAATTGTCTAATTCAAAACATGGCAGTGTCACTGGGTTGTGTCTGACAATGTTCCTGCAGGTCAGGTAAGGAACCTAACTCACCTCACTTGTGGGTTCCCAATCTCCCGTGCCCCTAAAAAAGAATTTTTAGGACTCATCAGTGAGAGGCACAGATAGGGATTTATTAGGCAGAAATTAAAAGGCACACATTGAAAGAAGTATATCTTGAACCCAGGAAAGAGAGCCCCCAAAGTTCTTGTAATAGGAAACATTTAAGCTTCAATTGCAGAAGTAGAAAGCCCAGGAAAATATGGCCTACTCTTGAGAAGGCTACCAGTCCATATTACACGTAGGAGCCAAGTTTTTTAGATGGATAATTTAAGCATTCTTTGAATTTTCTCAACCTGTTCTTTTATCTTAGTATTGGATTCCTGCTCTTTACTTTCTCAACTGAGCTAAATTGTGGACATTCAGTATTCCTGAGGAATTGTGATTGTGAGGAGTCAGGCAGGAAAAGACCCTAAATTTAACCAACAGAAGTCTCATATGAATCACCATGGGGGTTTGCAACTGGGTAATGGAAGTTGCAGAATTCTTAAAGTAAAATTTTTTAGTTATGATTTTTTTCTCTTCTTTCTACGTATCTTTTATTTCTATCTTTCCTCGGGATTTTTGGTTCTCTCACCCACCTCAGGAACTGACACTGCTCTTTCCTATGTCTATGGTTTATACTAGACTCTGCACCATGGCATTGATCTCCCATGCTGCACTGCTGAGGTCTGAGAATCCACTCCCCACCCTTCTCTGCCAATCTAGCTTTGAGCCAGGTCTCTCTCCCTACTGACCAACCAGGCACATACTGCAAAGAGTGACACTGTGGGACCTGTGGGGAATGGAGATGAGCAGAGGATGTCTGCAGGCAGCAGCAGCCTCAGGAGCAGAGACAGAGGCTGCAGACACATACTATGCCATGACCAGGCTGGCCAGCCTCAGGACAAGCCCCACCATGGACCTAATGTGGGAGAGCAGGCAGGAGATCTCAGAAGCACTTCCCTTTCTGTCCCAGACAGTCTCTCCACAGGTAGTTTAGGGGGAACCCTTCCATCTGTCTTTTCCTGACTCTCTAGGTGACCTGCACATGGAGACTCTAGACACCAGAAAGTACTTCTGTGGCCCCACAGGGCCTCTGCCAACGGAAGTGGTTGACAAAGACAGGAGTCTGTGGCGGTGAGTGAGAGGTTCCAGCTGCCAAGCCAGGCTTTATCCTCCCCACTCCCCACACTGGGTCCCCACAGACAGCGCTCTACACCATCTCCACTGCTTCATAACTTGTTGGAAAATCAGCATGAATGAACAAGAGTATGATACTTGCTAATTGCTTTTAATAATGAAAAAGATGTTTTGGAGAAAAATATTGATGTATGCACCAAAACAGAGACTCCCTATAATCTGTATTCAGCCACAGTGTTGTTTAATTCATTTCAACTGTTCTCTCTCCCCTTTTCCTGTTTTTAGGGTATATTCAACCCATCATTTCTGGTGATTTTAGTCTTAAATATTTCATTATGCATCCCAAAAAATAAAAACAGCTTTTCTTCCATAGATACCATTCCATTATGATACCTGGCAAGCTGATGTAGCTTCATACCATTTAAACCCACTGTTTGTTAAGTTTTGCTTAATTCTTTGAAATGTGTTATTCTTAGTGATTCAGTCTACTCACAATGCAATCAAGGTCCACTTGTTATATTTTTTTGTTTCTCTTAAATCCCATTTAAACTTCTCATATTGTATATGCTTCTGTTTTAGTAATTGCTACTACTAATCCTACTAGCTCCCTAGTAGTAACTGGGAACACTAAAGCCTAGGTGGTAGCCCTGCCCTCCAAGCATTCAGTCTCCTAAGGAAAACATTTTCTTTTTGGATAACACACTGCTACACCCCAGACTGTCACAGTCCCTGTCTCATCTGGGAGATAATCACACTCCCAGTGTCTACCTACAGAAACCAGCATATGTCTCCCCCTTCACTAACCATGAGGAGAGTCTTAAGAAAGTACTTTATTTTTATTTTTTTATTTTAAAAGTAAAAGAACAAAAACACTAACAAACATACATACAGTAGCACAGGAACAGTACAAAAACTGAACTACAGATAAGGTGGCAGGAGGTCAACAATGGTTGTTGTATTACACTTTGATAACTTCAAAGTGTATGCTCAGGACAATACAAATAGACATAAAGATTGATCAAACAACTAATCATCGATTGTTTCCCACATCAATATGACATGAGATAACAGTGCAACCATGTCAGCCATCCCGCACATACATACATACCTACTCAGCTATCCCCCTCTTCCTCCTCTCCTTCCCTTCACCCCTATTGCTCTCTACCCTTGAGCAGTCTCCCTTCGTACCTCCTGATCTATATTCTCACCTCCAGGTATCTAAACTAATGATACTATACACTGTTTGCACATGCACTTCTGATTTACCTCACTTATGAGTATGGTCTTTAATTGTGACCGTATGCCTATAAAAGCCCTTAGATTATTTTGCTTTACAGCTGAATAATATTCCACTGTGTAAAAATGCCAGTTTTTTAATCCAGTCCTCTGTGGATGGACATTTGGGTTGTTTCCATGATTTAGCTATTACAAATTATGCTGCTATAAACATGGGTGCACATATATCATGGTGATATGATATTTTCAGATCTTCTGGGAAAATACCCAGAAGTGGAATAGCTGGGTTAGCTGGGACCTCTAGACCTAGTTTGCTGAGGAATCTCCAAACCGATCTCCACAGTGGTTTCACCAGTCTGCGTTCCCACCAGCAGTGCAGAAGAGTTCCTATTTCTCCACAGCCTCGCCAGCATATGTTATTGGATAATTTCTTCATGCTGGCCAACCTTACTGGAGTGAGATGAAATCTCAATGTTGTTTTTATTTGCATTTCTCAAATGACTAAAGATGTAGAACATTTTCTCATATATGTATTTGCCATTTGTATTTCTTTATCTGAGAAGAGTGTATTCATCTCAGATGCCCATTTCTGGATTGGGTCTTTGAATTTGGACAGGTTCATGTTTTTTAATTCTTTGTATGTTCTAGATAGAAGACCTTTGTCCGAGGGACAGCCAGCTAGGAGTTTTTCCCAATCTGTGGGTTTTCTTTTTATTCTGCTGGCGATTTCTTTAGATATGCAAAAACTTTTCAGTAAGATACGGTCCCAGTTATTGATTCTTTGAAGTGTTTCCCTTGCAGTTTCATTTTTGTTCACGAACTCTCTGCCTACTCCTATGTCTTCAAGGTTTTTACCTACTTTAAGAAAGTACTTTGAAGTCCTCTGAAAAGCACTGTTCTCAGCTCCATGGGTTATAACTAATATTACAATGGTCAACCAGCCATTTAAGAAATACTACTGCCTAGTTCATCATCTTCTCTTCATTGCTGTCAAACTAGGAATAGCACACTGCTCAACACATTGCATTAAGCTGTCACATTAACCTCAGGTCACATATTACTCATAAAGCTATGGTATGGGCGCTTTTATTGCTCCTGTTTTCATATGACAAAACTAAGATTAAGGATGGGAATTCACCTCCTCCAGGATCCACATTCAGAGAGCACATGAGCCAGGACCCAAACCCAAATCCTTCTGGCTCTCTGGTTGGATTGCGATCTCTCCACTGATCCACAAATCCCTACACTGGGTCAGGCATCCACCAGGCACCCTGTCAGCTTGGATAACACAGTGTCTGCCTCTTCATTTTCCTCCCAGAGTTCACTATCCTGAGGCTGGCTCCTACCACTGGCCCCACACGGGTCTCACCTTTGTGGTGAGAAGGGCAGTAACCATTGAGATTGAATTCTGTGCCTGGGACCAATTCCTGAATGCAAATGACCTACATAACACCTGGATGGTGGCAGGACCTCTCTTTGACATCAAGGCTGAGCAGGGAGCTGTGGCTGCTGTGCACCTCCCTCACTTTGTGGCCTTTGAAGGTAAGTGAGAGAGGAGATGAAGAGGGTACTGATACAAACGGGCTTGGAAGGGGTATAGGATGTGGGAGGGTGGGGAGAGACGTCATAGCTTCCTTAGCAAGACAGAGAGTTATGGGTGTGGAAACTGAAAGTGTTTCTCGTTCTGCTGTTCTCTCCGCACATATCTTTTGTGAAGCGCATGACTCTCATTCTCATACTGTTTTTTCCTGAGCTTACCTGAAAATTTCCCTAAGTAGAAAGTTATCCCCTTAATAACATATTTAAGTAGAATTTATTAAATGCACTTTACATATGTGCTGTCTCTTAGGAACCCGGCAAGGAACAGGTGATATGCTCAGTTGAGATATTTGGAGGGATTTTCAGACAGGACTATGTTCAAAGCAAGGCTAAGAGAACTAGCAATGACTTTTAATAACCTAAACCTTTAAAAATGAGAACCCTTTATAGCCCCTACTAGCACAAAGTAGACAGAGATCACCAGAGTACATGTCAGGGCAGTAGCCACAAAAGTGGGGCTCCCTAACAGGAGAGAGTACCACGACATATGCCAGCGTCTGTTACTCCAAAGCCTTCCCACAGGTAAAGCCAGGAAACATACGCTTACACTCAAAACTCTCAGAAGTGTTTACAGTGCACCACATGTGAGACCAGTGGGAGCCTCAGGGATGGAATTGGGCCCTTCAATACTTCAGAGATTGAATTATCAGAAAAAGCACATAAAGGTGTACAATAGACTGAGAGAAATATATGGTCTTAAAAATACGAGCAAGAAGCAAGAAACCATAAATAATGATAAATTAGAAACAAATTCAGTTAGCAAAAGATATGAAAATTATTTTTTAAAAAGCCTAAGCGGGGCTGGGGGTATAGCTCAGTGGCATAAGCGCTTGCCTGGCAAGTGCAAGGTCCTGAGTTTGATCCCCGGTACTGGAAAAAAAAAAAAAAAAAAAACACTAAAAACAAAAGCCTAAGCAAGGGGCTGGGGATGTAGCTCAATGGAATAAGCACCTGCCTGCCAAGTGCAAGGTCCTGAGGTCGATCCCCAGTACTGGAAAAAAAAAAAAAAAAAAAACTAAGCAATGTGCGGGAAACTGAGAAGACTTCATCTTATATCTCATTAGAATTACAAAATAATATAAAAGACAATACAAAGGAGACATATTTAAAGAGATAACTGCTGAGAAATTTCTAGACTTGCTCAGAGATATGAGACTTCTCAGAACAAGAACTCCCCAAAATCTAAGCAGGAAGAGAGAAGGAAGGAGATGAGAGAACTCAACACTATAGTGAAACTTTAAGAAAACCAGCCTGGGGTTGTTCACAACAGCCAAAACAAAACTCCCCAGTAGTGCTGCGGGGTGCTGGTGGCTGGCTTCTGAGCAGCAAGAGAGGAAGCAGAAACACTGGAACATCTTTCTTGTCCTCAGAAGACAAGGGTCCATCAAGAGTTGTAAACAGAGAAAAGTACTTTTAAGAGGAAGTTAAAACAGATATTTTTAGAGAAAACTAAAACAAAGGGGCTTGGCACAAGTGATTGCTTACTGAATAATATTCTAAAGGGTGTACTGTAGGCCAACTGAAAATGATCCTAAGGTGCAAAATGGAACAATAAACAAAGATACTGAGACACATACAGTAAACTTAACTGAACATTGGCAGGAGAGAGCAACAATATGATAGTCTGAAACATGGGGATTTTTGAAACACAGAGACTCACAGCTTCAGACACGCAAAGTGTGATGGAAAACACAGTGACTGTTTCTGTTATAAAAATTGTAACAGTAAAAGCCTCATCGCCTTTAATTCCCCTCCACGTACTTCATGCACACCCACTGTGTCTTTCCTGCCACGATCTGAAATAGCTCTGGCATCTCATCCACGAGTGTCTTTAGTTGCGCTGTTGTGGCTGCCTCAGTGTCTTGAATCAATTCCAAACATTTACCTTCGTGGTCATTTTGTACTTTGGGAAGAATCACATGTCACATGGTACCAAAGCCACTGAATAAGGTGAATGGGGACACACCTCGATATTTCTATGAGTTCGCTTTTTTATGGGAGGGCACTGAGCAGCAGCATTCCGCACATTTTTTTTATCGCATCGCCTAATGACACTCATGGTCCAAACTGCTTCAGAAACTGGCAAGAATGATGAGATCTGTCAGAGGGAAGTAAATGCAAAAGTGTTTTTTACTGCAATTAAATTTAAGCTTTCACCATGTATTTTGACCACATCTTATACATATGTCCTGGGTTTAGATGTCATAATCAAGATAAAATAAATCTTAGCTTATAGGAATAATGAGTAAATTTTAACAGGAAAAAATAACAAAGAAAAAACAAGAGTGTAAACATTGCTTACATAGGGGAGGAAGAGGGAGTTCCAAGCAGGTGATGTGAATAAGGCCTGAGAGTGTGAACAGACCCTAAGTTTAGTGGGACCAAACAGTGCGGGGAACAGGACTGAAGCACCCAGGTGGGAGTACTGGGCACACTGGATCCACTTGAACATAGTGAGGAGGAGCTCCTCATGTTCTTCGTGCTCCATTTTGCTGGACTGTCTTGTAGTCGATACAAACTCAGGAATAAACTGGAGCAACCACTGAGAAAGGTGACTGGGTGGTCAAGAATTGAAAAACAAAATATAAGATGAAAGATGGAAGGTTATGGTAGAACAGTTAACTAGGTAGGAAGAAAGACAAATGTCAAAGGAAATAGGAAGAGACAGTTTAAAATGGAAGAGAAGAGTCTTCTGGAGTTTAAAATTTAATTGACCAGTTACTGCATACATAGCATGATCATTAGTATTTGAATGGATTTCCCAGGTATGTGCATATCTCTAAAATACAATAAATGTAACAAATTCTACAGGGAAAAAACCACTCCTGTGAGGGAACAGATAACTGTGGCCAACAAGTAAATCAATTATGAATAGTTATTACTATTTTAAAACATTTCTACATTAAGGAGAATTAAAATGAAATAAATATTGGTAATTAAAATGGCAGTTTATATGCTCTGCACTCTTTTTATATCTGTTTAAACTAGTATAAAGCATATTATTTTTCTCTCAGCATGTGTCTCTCAAAGAACCTATAAGATTTTATTTATTAATTTTTAATGTTTTTAGTGCTTTTAAAAATGGTACCCAGCACCTCGTTTACAGTAAGCATAATATTCTATCACTGAGTGAAACCCACTCCCTCTAATGGATTTTAATAAAACAGAAAGTAATAAAATTACTGGAATAAAAGGAGAGAAAAAAAATGAAAGAAATACCAAGAATAGGTTCTGCCCTGGACCTTTGGGACAGAGAAGTTCGGGCCCTGGGGCAGCACCACTTCAGTGGCCCATCTCTGTGGAACTATGTCTTGGTGAGTGAGGCCTGCACATTCACTCTGTCCTGCTCCTTTGGGACAGAGAAGGAGCTTGGCCCGGGGAAACAGCACCTCTGTCTTGGGATGTTTGATATCCAGGTAAGCTAGGGTCCTTGGAGTCCTTGGGTGGGCTGCCTGGGCAGCTTGTAGCTAAGCACTTTTCATCTGACACCCAAAATGAGAAGACAGGCTTAGAATGCAGCTCCACCCAGAATAAGTCCAAGACACACTGACATAGGAGAATTTGGAAGCCACATACCTGAAATCTCTGAAATGATCACATCTGAAGTAAAGAAATAACTCCAACAGGCCATACAAGAGATCAGATCAGAAATAACCTTTCAGGCAAAACATGAAATGACAATAATAATGAAAGAAATGCTCCACACATCTAGAGAAGAAACAGATAAAAAAAAAATAGACAAACATAGGCAACAGATGGAAATGTTACATGAATAACTTAGGAATGAAATAGAATGCATGAAACAGACTTGAAGAGATTTCCAAGAGATCAAAACTTCCACTGAAAGCTTGCAAAACCACTTGAATGAAGCCAAAGATAGAATTTCAGATCTTGAAGATAGCATGGCAGCTAGCAATCATGAAAGGAAGGATCTCTTAAATTCATCAAGGATCCAGGAAAAACCAATCCAACAGCTGCGAGATGAGGCAAAAAGAAATCATATCCCAGTGATAGGAGTCAGTGAAACATCAGGAAGCAACACAAATGATATAAAAAGAATATTTGCAGAAATAATAGACAATTTCCCAAGCACGATAAAAGATAATGAAGTGCAGTTAATTGAGGCATATAGAACCCCAACAAGCCATAATCCAAATAAAACCACACCCAGACATATAGTAGTGAAGATCCCAGACATCCAGCAAAAGAACACAATATTAAAAGCTGCTAGAGAAAAGAAACAGATCACCTATAAAGGAAAACCCATCAGAATCACAGCAAACTTCTCAACACAAACCATGCAATCAGGAAGAGCTTGGAGTGAGGTACTACAGGTTCTAAGACAAAACATCTTCCAACCCAGACTGATGTATCCTGCAAAAGTATCCTTCAAATTCAGTGGAGAAATAAAATATTTCCATGACAAAGAACAACTGAAGAACTTCATGAGTGCCAAACCAACCTTACAAAAAGTACTAAAAGATATTCTAGATAGAGGAAAAAGTGACCACGATCTCAAGAACAACAATAAAAAGGAACCCTCAAGCAGAGCAAGCAATTAAACAGATGGCCAATAGAAAGTAAACAGCATGACAAGAATAAGCCAACATATAACAGTTATAACCTTTAATGTAAAAGGCCTCAATTCACCAGTCAAAAGAAACAGACTGGCAGGGTAGATTAAACAGCAAAATCCCACAATATGTGTATACAGGAAACACACTATACTCAAAAGGAAATCCATCGACTAAAAGTCAAAGGATGGAAAACAATTCTGCATGCAACAAGTTCCCAGAAAAAAGCAGGGGTAGCTATCATGTTTGCAGACAATGTAAACTTCAAAATGAAAACAATCAAGAGAGATGAAGCTTCTCGGGAGAGGCCTGCGCCTGGTCTCTGCCCCACCAGACTTTCCAGCAAGGAGGGAGGCTGGCCTGGGGGAGCGATCTGAGCAGCATTTGAGTGGAACTCTTTTTAGGTGAAGCCTGTGGGTGAGCTCTGCCTCAAACCTTCAAGCAGGGAAGTAGCTCAGACTGCGAGGGCCCATCCCTGTTGGTGGTTGAGGCCTGCAAGGTGGAAACAGCCTCAGGCTCTTGCTCCTCTGGGTTGGGAGGAGAGGCATGCTCTCCCCCAACCAGCTACCTGAGGATCCCAGAGCAGCAGCTCCTGCCTAGCCACCATCAGCTTCAAGGATGAGGCCTGCACACTTCCAGTCCACGGCCTGGAGACCCAGGTACTCAATGCCAGCATTCCCCCACTATCACAGGTATGGTGTGAGCTGTGAACCCCAGCAAATGCCTGGGGTTCCTGGGCCCAGTGGTCCACAATCTGCTACCATCTTGGGATAAGTTTGATATCCAGGTAAACTAGGGTTCCCTAGAGTCCTTTCTGAGCTGCCTGGGTAGCTTGTAGCTCAGCACTTTTCCTCTGACATCAGAAATGCAAGACATAGGATCAAAATGCAGTCTCAGAACTCAACTCCACCCAGAACAAGTACCGAAGACAACGACATAAGAGAACTAGGAAGCCACACACCTGAAATTTCTGAAATGATCCCATATGAAGTAAAGAAACAACTCCATCAGGCCATAGAAGAGAAGTAATTTCTCAGGCAAAAAATGAAATAAAAACAATAATGGAAGAAATGCTTTGCACATATAGAAAAGAAACAGAAAAAAAGAATAGAAGAACATAGTCAACAAATGGAAATATTACATGAGCAATTTAGGAATGAATTAGAATGTATGAAACAGACTTGAAGAGATTTCCAGGAAATGAAAACTTCTACTGAGAGCTTGCAAAACCACTAGAATGAAGCCAAAGATAGAATTTCAGATCTTAAAGACAGCATGGCAGCTAGCAATCATTAAAGGAAGGATCTCTTAAAGCCATCAAGGATCTAGGAAAAATCAATCCAAAGCTACAAGATGAGGCAAAGAGAAATAATGTCTGAGTAATAGGAGTCAGAGAAACAGCAGAATTCAACACAAATGCCATAAAGAGAATATTTGCAGAAATAATAGCAGAAAATTTATCAAGCAGAACAAGCAATTAAACAGATACCAAAGTAGGAACGCAACAGCAAGTAAACAGCATAAAAAGAATAAGTCAACATATAACAGTTATAACCTTTAATGTAAATGGCATCAATTCACCAGTCAAAAGAAACAGACTTGGCAGAGTGGATTAAGAAACAAAATCCCACAACATGCTGTATATAGGAAACACACTTTACTCAAAAGGAAATCCATAGACTAAAAGTCAAAGGATGGAAAACAATTCTCCATGCAATAGATTCCCAGAAAAAAGCAGGGGTAGTGATTATGTTTGCAGACAATGTAAACTTCAAACCAAAAACAATCAAAAGAGATAAAGAAGGCCACTACATACTAGTTAGGGGAAAGCTGCAAGAGGAAGAGATAACAATCCTAAACATGTATACATCAAATCCTGGAGCACCAAACTATATAAGTCAAATCTTAACAGACATAAAAAACCGAATAATCAATAACACTACTGTAGTAGGGGATCTAAACCCCTTTGATGCAAAGAGACAGGTCAACTAGACAAAAACTCAGCAAAGAAATAACAGACCTGAAACAAAGGTGAGAACAAATGGACTTACTAGATGTATACAGAGTGTTCCACCCTACAACATCAGAATACACATTTTTCTTAGCTGCACATGACACTTTCTCTAAATTATACAACATTCTAGCCTATAGAGCATACTACCTAAATGCAAAAGAACTGAAATCATCCCATGCATATTATCTGACCACAGAGCAATGAAATTGGAAATTAATGACAAAGGGAACTCCAAAAACTCCATAAACACTTGGAAATTAGACAACAACCTCCTCAACAACAAATGGATCACAGAAGAAATTTAAAAATATCTACAAACAAAGAAAATGCAAATACAACTTATAGGAATCTGTGGGATGCAATGAAAGCAGTCCTCAGAGGGAAATTTATAGCCGGGAACTCACACATAAAGAAAAGAGAAAGAGAGCAAATAAATAGCCTAATGCTGCACCTCAAACTTTTAGAAAAAAAAAGAACAAGTTAAGCCCAAATCCCAAAGGAGAGAGGAGATTATAAAGATCAGGGCAGAAATTAATGCAGTTGAGATGAAGAAAACACTACAAAAAATAGGTGAATCAAAAGAGTTGGTTCTTTGAAAGAATAAATAAAATTGACAAACCCCTAGCCAACTTTATTAAAAAAAGAAAGGAAAAAACTCAAATTCATGCAATAAGGAATGAAAAGGAAGAAATCACTACAGATCCCACAGAAATTCCGAAGATTATTAATACCTACCTTGAAAATCTTTATTCCTCTAGGGTAGAAAACTCAGAAGAAATGGACAGATTCCTAGATATGTACAAATTACCAAAGTTGAGTTAGGAAGATATAAAAATCCTGAACAACCCAATATCAATGAATGAGATTGAAAATGTCATTAAAAACTTACCAACAAAGAAAAGCCCAGGCCCTGATGGATTCACAGCACAATTTGATAAAATATTCAGAGAAGATTTAATGCCAACACTCCTCAAACTCTTCAATAAAATTGAAAATGAAGCAACTCTCCATAACTCATTTCTGGATGCTAGTATTATACTGATACAAAAAACAGAGAAAGACCTAACCAAAAAAGAGAAGTATAGACCAACGACCCTAATGAATATAGATGCAAAGATACTCAATAAAATACTAACAAATAGAATGCAACAAATCATAAAGAAAATTATACACCACGACCAGGTAGGATTCATTCCAGGAATGCAGGGATGGTTCAATATTCGCAAATCAACTAATGTTATACACCATATAAATAGAGCCAAAGACAAAAACCACATGATCATCTCAATAGATGCGGGAAAAGCTTTTGATAAAGTCCAACATGCATTCATGTTAAAAACCTAGAAAAATTGGAATAGATGGCCTTTACCTCAAACTGATCAAAGCTATCTATGACAAACTAACAGCCAACATCATACTAAATGGACAAAAACTGAAAGCTTTCACTTTAAAGTCAGGAAAAAGACAAGGATGTCCACTGTCACCATACTATTCAACATAGTTCTGGAAACATTAGCCAGAGCAATTAGACAAGAGAGAGAAATAAAACGAATAAGGGTAGGAAAGGAAGAAGTAAAACTATCACTATTTGCAGATGACATGATACTTTACATGGAAGTCCCCAAACACTCCACAAGAAGACTGCTTGAATTAATTGACAAGTTCAGCAGTGTAGCTGAATACAAAATCAACACCCAAAAATCAGTTATGCTTCTATACACAAACAACAAACAGACTGAGAGAGAAATTAAGGAAACCATAGCTTTTACAATAGCATCCAAGAAACTGAAATATTTAGGAATCAATCTAACATAAGAAGTAAAAGATCAAGGACTTCCGGGAAGATGGCGACCAGGTGAGCGGCAGAGGGAAACTCTCCCAGAGACGGATCCTTTGTGCGTGGGTGTCCAGTCCATGGATGCAAAATTCCAACTGCTCAGGTTGCTCTCCGTGGCCTGAGCATTAAAGGGCCAGCTGGACAAGCCGCACTGCGAGAAGTGGGCGGATCCTCAGAGCTGGGTGCCCGAGGGATCGGTGCTGCGCTTGGGCCGCAGCTCGGTTCAATCCGCGTATAGCCGAGAGAGCGATTGTGGCGGGACGGACGCTTCCAACTCCTGAACCCGATCGGCTCAGAGGCGGCTGTAACCAGGATTTGTTGGAGGCGGTGGAGCAGAGTAAACTCAGAGAATGTGCTACTGGGGCAGATTGTGCCAATCTGGGCAGCGGTCCGGGATCCCGCTCAGAGCCCCGCCTCCGGAGCCAGGGCCGCGCGAACTGTGGCAGCTGCGGTCGGCAGGATTTCTGAGTTGGGAAAAAGCTCAATCCAGGGAGATACATCTGAACAGCATTCCTGTCTGCATGATCCCAGGGTGAGTTGATTGGGCGCCCTGACCGGTTTTTCCTGAGTCAGGAAGAAGCTCTGCCCAGCGAGTGACATCCAAGCAGCTTTAATGACTGCAGGATCCCCCGGGTAGGAAGAGCTAGCTAGGCGCCCCAACGGGATTTGTGAAGGGGGAAGCAGCTCCACCCAGAGAGGAACACCTGAGTGGCGTGCCTGCAAGGTCCCTGGGGTGGCGAGCTGTTTATGTGCCCCAGCCAGGTCTCGCGGTAGGGAGTAGAAGCGGAAATCCCAGCAGACAGCTTAAGGGACATTCTCCCAAAGAGAAGGAATCATTGGAGCAGCCTCTGCAGCAGACCTTTGCTTGGTGAACTGCCTGGGGAATTCATAGCTCCACATTTTGAATCTGATACCCAAAAATGGGAAAACAGAGGAACAAAACGTAGTCTCCAAACACAACCCCACCCAGAACAAGTTTTCAATGTGCGGAAACAGGGGAACCAGGAAGCCACATACCTGCAAGTTATGAAACGATTGCACCCGAAATGAAACAACTCCAACAGACCATAAAAGAGCTTAAAGGAGAAATAAGCCACATACCCGCAATGATCTCTCAGACAAAAAACAAGCTGAAAACAATGATGGAAGAAATGTTCCATACACATAGAGAAGAAATAGACAAAAGACTAGAAGAAAATAGGAAACAAATGGAAACGTTACAAGAGCAATTTAGGAATGAACTACCAAGAATGAAACAGGTCCAAAGAGAATTCCAGGATTTGAAAACTAACGCTGAAAGCATGAAAAACCGTTTAAATGAAACCGAAGATAGAATTTCAGAACTTGAAGACAGCATGGCAGTTTATGAGCGTGAAAGGAAGAATCTCATGATATCATCAAAGACACAAGAAAAGTCAATCCAACAGCTCCAAGATTAGGCAAAACGTAACAATATTTCAATTATAGGAGTGTGTGAAACAGCAGGAGATCTCACAAAAGACATAAAAAGAATATTTGCTAAAATAATGCCAGAAAATTTCCCAAACAAGATAAAAGCTACTGAAGTTCAGTTAATCGAGGCATATAGAACCCCAATGATCCATAACCCAAAGGAAAACACTCACAGGCATATAATAGTCAAGATCCCAGATATCCAGCAAAAGAACACAATATTAAAAGCTGCTAGAGAAATGAAACAGATCACCTATAAAGGAAAACCCATCAGATTCACAGCAGACTTCTCAATGGAAACCGTGAAATCAAGAAGAGCTTGGAGTGAGACACTACAGATTCTGAGACAAAACAACTTCCAACACAGACTGATGTATCCCACAAAATTATCCCTCAAATTCAATGGAGAAATAAAATATTTCCACAAAAAAGAACAACTGAAGAACTTCATGAGTGCCAAACCAGCATTGGAAAAAGCACTAAAAGATATTCTAGACAGAGAAAAAAGAGACCACAATCCCAAGAACTGCAATAGAAATAACTCCCTAAACAGAACAAGTAATTAAACACTCAGCAAAAGAAGGAAAACTTCAAGTAAATAGCATGACTAGGATAAGCCAACATATAACCATGATAACCATTAATGTAAATGGCCTCAACTGAAAAGTCAAAAGGGAAAGATTGGAAGAGTGGATTAAGGAACACAATCCAACGATATGCTGTATACAGGAAACACATTTCACTCAAAAAGAAATCCACAGGTTGAAAGTTAAAGATTGGAAAACAATTCTCCATGCAACAGGTCCCCAGAAAAAAGCAGGGGTAGCTATTATGTTTGCAAACAATGTAAACTTCAAACCAAAAACAATCAAAAGAGATAAAGAAGGCCACTACATACTAGTTAGGGGAAAACTACAAGAGGAAGAGGTAACAATCCTAAACATTTATGCACCAAACAATGGAGCACCTAACTTTACAAGTCAAATCTTGACAGACGTAAAAAATCAAATAACTAATAACACTATTGTAATAGGGGACCTAAACATCCCTCTGACGCAAAGAGACAGGTCAACCGGACAGAAACTCAGCAAAGAAATAACAGACCTGAATCAAAAGTGTGAACAAATGGTCTTAGTAGATGTATACAGAGTGTTCCACCCCACAGCATCATAATACACATTTTTCTCAGCTGCACATGGGTCTTTCTCCAAAATAGACCACATTCTAGCCCATAGAGCATATCTACCTAAGTGCAAAAGAATTGAAATTATCCCATGCATATTATCGGACCACAGTGCAATAAAATTGGAAATTAATGACAAAGAGAACTCCAAAAACCACATAAACATGTGGAAATTAGACAACAACCTACTGAATAACCAATGGATCACACAAGAAGTTAAAGAAGAAATTAAAAATTACCTACAAATAAATGAAAACACAAGTACAACCTATCAGAATCTGTGGCATGCAATGAAAGCAGTCCTCAGAGGGAAATTTATAGCAATGAAATCATATACAAAGAAAACAGAAAGAGAGCAAATAAATAACCCAAAGATACACCTCAAACTCTTAGAAAAAGAGCAATAAGCCAAACCAAGAGCCCAAAGAAGGGAGGAGATTATAAAACTCAGGGTAGAAATTAATGCAATTGAGATGAAGAAAACTCTACAAAAACTTAGTGAATCAAAGAGTTGGTTTTTCGAAAGAGTAAATAAAATTGAAGAACCCCCAGCCAACCTTATCAAAAAAAGAAGGGAAAGTTCTCAAATTCATGCAATAAGGAATGAAAAGGAGGAAGTCACTACAGATCCAAAAGAAATACAAAAGATCATTAATACCTGCTTTGAAAATCTGTATTCCCATGGGAGAGAAAATACAGAACAAATGGACAAATTCCTAGAAAGGTGCAAATTGCCTAAATTGAATCACGAAGACGTAAAAATCCTGAATAACCCAATATCAATTAATGAGATTGAAAACGTCATTAAAAAGTTACCAACAAAGAAAAGCCCAGGCCCTGATGGATTCACAGCAGAATTCTATAAAACATTTAAAGAAGATCTAATGCCAACACTCCTCAAACTCTTCAATGAAATCAGAAAGGAAGCAACTCTGCCCAACACATTTCTGGAGGCAAGTATTATACTGATACCAAAACCAGAGAGAGACCCAACCAAGAAAGAGAGCTACAGGCCAATCTCGCTAATGAACATAGATGCAAAGATACTCAACAAAATACTGGCAAATAGATTACAGCGACTCATAAGGAAAATTATACACCACGACGAGGTAGGATTCATCCCAGGAATGCAGGGATGGTTCAATATTCGCAAATCAATTAATGTAATACAATATATTAATACAGTCAAAGATAAAAACCACATGATTATCTCAATAGATGCAGAGAAGGCTTTCGACAAAGTCCAACATATATTTATGTTAAAAACCTTAGAAAAAAT